>DWJN01005143.1:0-11726 GCA_018248895.1 Carystus phorcus
CATAATGTATGACCTCAAATATACAATTACCGAATATATACAAGCAGAGAAAAAGTTCTATACATAACTGGAGTGCCTAAATTTACAATAAGGATTATGGTCTTGTTTCGACCACTGCAACAAAACTGGTATCATTATAATTTTCGAGTCAGCCGTCAAACGAGTCGTCGTATTCCGACTGAGAACTTGAGCTCCAATACTTTTAGAATATAGTTTATTTCTTTCTTCTTTGATTCTTCTCTCTCCTTTCTTATCCGACAATCTGTCAATGATACCTTTACAATTCCTGATGTCCATGGGCGTTGCCAATTATAACTGTTTCCTTTGTGGGAGAGAGATGCTACGCATGTTTAAGAGTACCATGAAACTTTTTTGGAATTGTGGCAAAGTAGATTAATTCTAACTTGACATATAAATTGCTTCTGTCAAACGGTATTCAATATCGATAAGTTCCTCATTCATCGGTTTGGTATAGCAAGTTTGTGTAGTCATGTTTTTTAAGTTATGTTCACTTGGAACATGAGTTGCTCAACGATACCAATTTGGTTTATCACGTTTCAAAGTTATATACCAATTAAAAATAAATATCACTTTGCTGCAGTTTATAACATTAGGGTTCTCTATAAGATTCTTAAATGGATATGAAGTATGCCTTACCTTAATTTTATTTGCCAGTGGATTAAATTGAAATGGATATTATGTGTGTTATTGATCTAAATTCGATAGTTTTTTTTACTACTATTCTGCCTGATAGTAAGCAGAGATGTAGCCTTAATTAATAAGTTACTTTTAATTATTTGGTAAACGATTTATAGAGAAGAACAACATAAACATTAACTGTGCCTAATGTCGTGCAAAAACAAGTGGAGAACTTATGCCTTACGGCAATGTGTGAAAATATTAAAACATTAAGAAATATTACTTGAATAATTAAATACTTTAACTTTAACAAGATAACGACATGACATTATCAACAGTCATCAATAACATTTTAGTGTTTTATGAAAATTAGAAGATATTATGTTATAAGTGAAGTAACTTACTGAGTTTAATATTGTTCAAGGGCCCCGATCCAACTGCTAGTCAGCTGAATTGAAACTCTATCAATTTCCTTCGTTCAACAATTTGTGCAATTCTGTGATTCATCAATAATAGTTAGAAAAAGTAGAATTGTTTGAAAGTGAGTAGGGAATTCAGTAAAAGTGAATATAAATCGGTTATACTCGTCTTTATTATTCTCAAGAGACAGTTGGCTGAGAGAAATTAAAGAACTGCTGATTTACAAGATATTACATTCTTAGGTTTAATAAGATTAAATACAGCCCTGATTTCTGTTTGCTATCAACTCATGAATGGCCTATTACAAACCACTGGTTTCTCCTCATCACTGAAAAGGTCTATAGCATACTCCACGACGCTGCTCCAGTGTGGTGAAGGTGTTAGTTGCCAACTATGTCGGAAGATAATACACCGCTCGACATCTTTAAACGTGGCTGGACAACTACTATCTTTATTAACAACTGGCACCGACGTCTTAACGTATCCTCTGAGGCACGGAAACGTTCATAACACGGATGGAAACACTTAGCTCCATACAAGGATTCCCCGAGTCGTGGATGCCTTGGACAACACACAAACACAAGACACAACCAGAATAGATTCAAACTGTAAACAAGAATTTAAATCATTAGAAATCTAACTCAAGACCAATGGTGGTCCGCCGTCGTCTCTATTAGACCATATGGACCATATGTTTAAAACCTATTTAAATCGTCTACAATAAAGAATCTTTGACTTTAGATATCGACGCAAGAAAGCGAAAACGGTGTAAGCCACAACTGCATTAGCTTTAAAAGACAGTAAGTACAGCATCATGTACAGCACTTACTATCTTTTAAAACTAAAACGCTTTCTTGCGTCGATATAGAAATCATAATATTTATCAGATTCAAGTTTTGAACCGATTTCACGACAGTAATAGAAACGATGTTAACAAGAAAAACTTAATAATACATTGGTACTGTTTCCCGACGCGCATTTTGCCGGTTATTATGTTTAGCAATCGGTCTTTAGGCTTTGGCTGAAGTTTTAGTAAGGCTTAAGAATACCCAAAACTTGGATTACTTGTCTAGTCAGCCCACACACAACCTACAGACAACTGTAGGCGTCCTTGATCGTCCAAACAACAACAATTATACGGATTCTTATGTAACGCTAGTTTATCTTTGATTATTAATAAATAAAATTTAAATAAAAAAAATAATAATTTGGGAACTAGTTGTTAGTAACAAATGTTAATTTAATTATTTTATTTAATCGACTTGAACGATTTTTATTGAAATTTTATATGCATATACAGTAGGTCTAAGAATCAGCTACTACGTATTTTTCGTACCCCTAAGTGATAAGGGCTGTTCCAATCCTAAAATTTTATTTTAATTTTTTGGACATTTTTTTTTATTATGTGTAAAACTGTGATCGTTTTAATGTTTGTTTCAAGTCTAAAACTTTAAATTGTAGAAAAGAGTATTTACCAATAAACTATATCTTGAAAATTGTATAGTAATATATACTTCATTTGAGAGCAGCATCTTTTTCCTGAGATATTGTTCGCATCTTGCTGATACGCGAATTTCTCTTTTATGAAAAAATCGCTCAATCCGCTCGAAGCATTTGAAAATATCATAATAAGTCGATTCGACTTCTTACAAATTATGATAAGGTAATTAAATAAAAGGAAAATTTAGATTTCTTTCTAATTATACTCGTGGTGAAGGTAAAAGCTTCTACCAACATCATTACTGGAGCTTCTAATTAAACAAAACGTCTACGTAATTTGGTGCAATATAAGCTCACAGCGAATATTTGCAATGAGACCAAATGTTTACTTACGTCCTATTTACACATATCTTACAACCTTATGTATATTTTAATTGCTTCTTCACACAAGATTTCAGCGCTAGGTTTCAGTGGACCACGGTTGGATATGAAATTCTTCTATCTCTATCATCACGTACTAAGAACCCTGGTAAAAGAGTCTGTTGTCTCTGTCTCGCCGAGACTATGCTGGCACAGGACAGATCCCTTATGTAAGTCAGTGCTTCTCACCCCGGCGTGAAGGAGGGTCGTGCGCGCTGTTCCCGAAAATAGCGTCGAAATGCCGAACTGTCCTCTCGTACGATCGGACCTAAATACGATATACGTGAATTCAACAAACTTGTTCAGAGGATGAAGAAAAATGACAATAGTGATAATACAGTGTTGCGTTCGTGAAATCTCGAGAGAAAAATTTCTTTGAAAGTTACGCGTTTAAACAATCTTTCAAAATAAAATATTTTCGGCTCTTTTCCGAATCTTCCATCGCATTATGTTAGGGAGTGTTATCCTATGGCGCGCTCGCACTAAAGTCTCTAAACGATTTATGTATAATGATCCTTTAAGAAAATAAAAATAGCTAAACGACATCCAGCAGAAGCTTATAATATATGAGGCGACATTAATTTTAAAAGCCGAAACTGTCACTTCGTTATTTGTCAACGTGTTGATTAAGAACTAAAATAAATGTTGACAGATTTAGTAGAAGGTAGAGTTGTTAAGGATAAGTTGTGACAAGATGCGTTTAGAACATTCATTCGACGTGTAGTTTGATGTAGATTTAGGTTAATTAGGAGGTAATCAAATTATAACAGATTAACGAATCCTAGTTTAAAGTGATGATGACATGAAGAATAGTGTAAAAATATATAATATTAGTTTTGTTGGAGTGAAGCGAACAGAGTTGAAGAGGAAAAATAAATAAAAATGGCGAAACAACTCAAGATGATGAAGAGACATTCATATATCTTCAATGCAATATTGCTGTTCTCCTCGATGATATACGGTAAGTGAAGTAGTTTGAAAAATACAATAATATGTTAATTAAAATAATAGGACGTGTTCGTAACATTCTTTGTTATTATGACAGTGTAAAATAATTATGTTTTAAATATTTTTATTAATGTTTTAGCAATATCTCAATGTTTTCTTTCTGTTTAAGTATAATTTTGTCGTAATTCATCAAGAAAAATATTTTTTTATTTATTTGTTTTAATGATTGTTTGATCTGTATTTCATTTGAATTTATTAACTTTTAAGGCTTTTATATAAATGCAATATTTGTTAAGAATGTTACTTGTGATTTTGAATAAAATAGTATTTTATATTTAATTAGTTAAAAATATATATCACAATTTAGGTAATATGCTCTTGGCAATACAACGCATGTTGAAAAACATTCTCGTGGAAATAATGAAAATATAGGTAGCTAGTCTAAATGTTCATGAATATTTAAACTATTGTCATCTTATTCAGAACAAGTTCATTAGAAACCACGAATAACTAATTAAACCGTAAAATTATCTTAATAATATAAATTGCCTTAAGTAAGAAGGCGTTATAATAGTAACGTGGACGAAATCAATTACGCAGCTAATAAAAGAGTTACCGACGTAACTTAATTATCACGAGCCTTTTTCTGTCTGAGGTAATTAATCGTTGGTAAGGATGAGGCAAGTAAAAACTCATATAATAATATCATCATAATCTATTGTATATTCGTCATCATAAATCTAAAACATTTGTATCTAAGTTTTATGCTTAATTATTATTTGGTTTGGCTATATTTTCGAAAATCATTCTTGTGATAATCAATTCGTTAAATAAATAATGAAAATATATTTTGAAAATTATTATAATGTACTTTTATTCGTGGATTGTAAAAGCTCTATAACACATTACACACGTCATAGTAAGATTTCACTTCATTATTGTATTTAAAATGAACTATCGTGGAGTATCTAGATGTGACATATGAGTATCGATATAATATATTAAGTGTATTATGAGTTTTTAATTTATAATTGTGAGATATATCTGATGTACCATTTCATATTGTACGTTTTATCATTTTACAAAAACATTTTACTTAACCGTAATAACTGTAACGTACTGTAATTGGTTATTGGATCATTTTTAATTCTTTTAACGTAAACAGCGCATGTACCGTTTACAATCTTTTTTGAGAAAAGTTATGTTCTGCCGGAGGGAATTAATTTACCTTCCACTTATAATGGAAATGAAGAAACAAAAATTGGTTAGTCATTTACAACGACAATAAAACTTTTGATAGCTTTGAAAAGAGTTTTATGATAACAAATTTTACAATTTGGTCTATTGTATTTCCAGACTAGAAAAAAAAGAATAATTTTAATAATAATAATCAGCCGCATGTTAACAATCGTTAGCCATTTTTATCAGACTTCATTTCTTTTTTATCACTATCAATAGTAAATTTGATTTTTTAATGCTATTATAGT
The DNA here is from genome assembly GCA_018248895.1 of Carystus phorcus. NCBI lineage: Eukaryota > Metazoa > Arthropoda > Insecta > Lepidoptera > Hesperiidae > Carystus > Carystus phorcus. The sequence continues at coordinate 5,355 of DWJN01005143.1, forward strand.
TACGTCGATATGCAACGATAATCTTAGGATTGTTATAAACATTTAATATCAATACCTAAGACAAATTCGTAGACGTAACTACTTTATCAAGTACAAATAGCAAACTCTCAATATCAATACTGAATACTGAAACTTTTGACGCTAATAAAGTGAACGACAACACGGTAAGTGCATTTATGGAATTCTCTCTACACATTACATGTACCTGCTCGGAACTTTGAAATTTGGTAATAAGTTTTAAACAATATAGTTAGTTATTGGTATGTTACAGGACATAATAGTAGAATTAGATTGCAAGGACTTAGTAGGACTTTGATTACGAAATCTGTTTTAATAAACGCACATTGGTAATTTAAGGAGTCCAACAGTATTCTCCGCTCGTGTTTCTGATGGCACATAATTATGCTTATAACAATTGTTTCCCCAACTATTTTCAATCTCCTTCCAAAAGTCATCCGTGAAATTTTTGGTCTTAAGTTTATCCAGTTCAGAATGTGTTTACATCCTGGGTGGATTGACAGCGTCTATATAGCTAGTGAGTCATTACAGTTAAAATACTTCGAAGACTACCGTTATATTAACAGATGCCGTATTCGGTACTCTAATTCAATTGAAAGGAATTACGAAATCGATTCTTCACACGCACTGGATAAAATTTGCATTCCAGAAATCTCTCTGTATAATTTGTAATTAGATAGAGTGCTTACGTCTGCGTTTCTTCCTGGGGAATTGGTTGAAGGGACTTTACGTTGAGGAACAGATATTTCGGCCTGGTTTCGGAAAGCTTCGCCATTATCGTAAATGTTCATGATGAAATTTAAATATACCTAGCTCTATTTAAGTTCAATTATTTTGCTTCGTTTCATCACACAACGAAGTCTTAATCGAATCAATTTTTTATTTATGTTCAATGTGATTTTAAATAACTGGTAATTACTTAAATACATTTAACTATAATGTATTTGGTAATATAAATATACAATGATCTTAATTACTGGAATTCGGCCTTAATACCCGATATATCAGCAATAACATGACTATGGGGTGGAAAATATCCCATTTGAGTTTAGGCTAACCTTTTACCCCAGTTTATGATTTAAGATCCTCCAACCAACTACGTGACCATGCTAACGTTCTATGTTTATGCTCACTACTGAATACCGAACGAAGCAATAGCTCTACTCCCATCCTAATGGGGCTTGTTGCGCTCTGTATCACCCATTTAAACCCGCCGGTACTTGTGCGTGATGCTGGGGTTCTTTACTGTATAGCTAGTTACAACCCTCTTTATTCATTTATAGAACCCGGTTTCTTCAACGCATTTTACTTTTTGGTCACCGAATAGCCGGTTCATAACCGTTGAAACTATTTTTAGGTCAATTGTAATAAGAAACTACACTACAACCAGTAAATAAGGACACAAATAAATAAAGAGCCTTAGAAATTGGTAATTTTCAGATCAACTACATAAAAAAATATAAGAACGGGAAATTATATCCAACTTGGGACGCAGTAGTGGGCTTGTTTAGTAAGCAAACATTACCATAACATCCTTTTTGGAAGCATGTTGGTGTATTTTATGTTTATCTGGAGCCACTGAACAAGCAGTTATGTTCATTTGACATTCATTAATTCAATGATTATCAGAACGAAAAGGAAATTTTATATAAATCTGGAGCTAAATTTGGTACAAATTAAAAAAATAATAATAAGTACATATAGAACATCTAGCTGTCTTACTAATTTTTGCTACTAGCTGTCAGCCATCAATTATATAAGAACTGTTAATATTTATCGCTTATTAGAAATTTAATTGTAACATATACATTGTGTGAAAGAATGTTATGTATAAACCATATAAAGGATATTTTTATAATTATCCTCAATCACTATCCATGCTCAGGATCGACCGTGATGGAGACGCACTGTGAACGCCCTCTGTCCCATTTAGAGGACTTAGCAACATAAGTTACTCTCTATACTCAAGTCATGCCGTATATATACTGATACTATCTTAGTTACACTTAACTGTTAAACTGTTACGCGTTGAATTACATTTAAGTCTTTCAATCTAAAGATTTTAAATAAAGATTACAGTGGCAGATTATTTCAAATTGTTTATTAGGAAAAAAATGTTTTAATATTAAGTAAACAATCAGTTAAAAATTTAAAACAACTACGATCATGGTGTTACGTGTTTTTTCATAATATTTTCTGAACAAACGATTATTTCGGCTACAGCAACTAACAACACTTTTAACATCCATTCAATAATCATGCGTCGAAATAGGTCAGCTCCTGGTTTTTATTATTGCATACTTTTATGGCCTATCAAACTAGGGAATATCTGTCATTACTCTCATATTATTTTTATGACAAATAAAAACTCTTTATTGATATTCTGTTTATTGCTTCTTTGATAGATCTGGAAAGTAATGTTGTCCTTGTAATATCTACGTTTTGTTTCACTCTTTGTCGTATTTATTTATAAAACTTATTATGAGGCGAATTTATTTGCTTCAGAAATTCTTACATGGATTTGTTCTGTTGTGTTTTTATCCACCTACATTATTCGTATGTATAACAATTCTAGAATTGAAACTGATTTAAATTTGTATCATTATTGTTGATAGTTTTCGTTCGTTATTGATACAGTGACTAAAATGTTTTCTTTTTCTTTTCTGATATTTACCCACAATTTGGATTTTTCTAAGAAAAAGAATTTGTTTTCAAAGAAGTAGTGACATAATCGTATAGTAGTTTAATAAGCTATAAATGTTTTAAGGTACAGCTACAAAAACCGAAAGCTGCATATTTCAACAAGAAAGATAATTTTTCATTTAAATTTAAACTTATTGCAAAAAACTAAGACACATAAATAAATCAAATATATGTTTGAAACATAAGAGGAATCTAACTCGAAACTTGTTAATAGACACCATTATACTAATTGAAATGCTAAAACACGAAATAGCAAAAAAGATCCAAAAAAAGTTTCCCAAATATATTAAACATTAGTATGTAATTTTCGTTTGGTGTAGGCAAGATTTATACTGTTCATATTTATTCACAATAAAGCAAAATATTCATAAAGCTTATAGTAATTATACACTTGACTTTATTTTGAACAATATTTTTATATCACTCTGAAAAAAGAACGGTTATGAATAAGAAATATTTTCATCGTTCTATAATTCATTTGGTTCAAAGCTCCATGACTTACAATGTAAATACTGTAACGTTTCAGAGTTAAAACCAACATTTGTTGTGTGAAAAAACCACCGGGATTAATGTGAATGATATGAAATGTGATTTTATAAATTAAAACTGAAAACATCGTGAAAACATACAATTTTTATTTTACGGTTAAAGCAACAAGATGTATGCAAATATGGATAACATATCCATTTACTGATTAATAACTAATGTTTTCTTTATTCTGTAAAGTAGAAAAGTGTAAGCTTTCAATCCACTACTGAGCACGGGTCTCTCCTCATCACTGAGGAGGTTTAGAGCATCCTCTACCACGTTGCTCTAGTGCGGATTGGTGGAGAGGTTAGTGGCCAATCCAAGAATCGGAAGTTTCGAAGTATAATTTATTGCAGTCAAAATTATTCAGCTTTTAACAGAATCTCTATAGTAACTTGTAAACGGAAAACGATACATTTTTCGAGATGGATGGTATCCATGAGACACTAGGATATAACTTACACAGAAAATAAGTCCTTTGAGGTTTATTTTTATACTAGCTTTTGCCCGCGGCTTCGCTTTATCCCTTATTTTATCCTCTTGGGGGTAGAATTGATAAAAATCCTTTCGTGTGGTTATCCGCTGTTTCATAGCACAAGCTGAGGGTAATGCTATTTCACCATGACACATAGTACTAATGCCCATACTAGTCTCATAATTATTTCTTGTAATAAGTTCAAATTTAAGTTATAACTACAGCGAAATAAATGTTTTCCTTTCTTTCATCATCAACAACACCAAAGTTATCATTAAAGCATTCCGAGACAAGAAAGAAGAGAAAAAAAAGATAGATGTTTTTTTAAACAAGCGTAAGGTATTTTCCGATCTGATTTATCCTATCCTCAGTTATAAAGTCATTCGCTTCTTAAACTAGTCCCCAACTTTACAGTGATGTAATATATCAGACGAACCACTCAAAGATCTGTGCAACATAAAACTTTTGCATGTCATGATATTTTGTCACGTATGCTCCAAATTGAACAACTTTGTGGCACCGATTACTGAAGTTTGCGGAAAATATGATTTGTTTTTATTAAAATATCGAAGACAAAGTTGATTTATTAACCCAGTACTTAATATGGAAGAAAATGAGACCAAATTTAAGCCCGAATCAATTTTATTTGGTTCTGCTGCAAAATGTAAACAATAATTTGTACCAACCAGGTAAAACCCAACAGCGACGTGTGGTGGTGTAATTGATTACCTAATATTATGTTCTTAATAGTAACTCTGAAGTGCTACTCGGTTAAAATTTCAAGGGCCAAATGAGAACGGATATGCCGTTTTCTTTTCTGCAACACACCTTAACACCCTGTTGTATGGATATCTCCAGCAATGTTAACGATCTCAATTCGTCTGCTCATTTGCTCATAGACGATAGGTATGTAGTTAACATATTTCAACTAACGTGGATTTGAGTGCTAATGGAATTAACGACTAACACTGAAATATCATGAGCGCTTACTTATAGTTAACTTTAAGCTTTAGAGGCGCTTGGACTCAATTAGATTAAAACACCAATAGGATTGCGCAGCGGGATTCGGAATTGCGGTGAAATTGCAGTTACCCGGGTTTAATTTTAATTTAATTTTGATCTATTTGTTTCTAATTATTATTGTAAGGAAATATGCGTATAGTATATTAATTTCAATGTTCCTAAAAGTATAAACTATTTTTATCGAGTGTATGTAGTTAATTTTAAGGATACCGGTGCTAGTTAAGATTTCGATGCGTCCCCACATAAAAGCCCGGCGATTACGATTTATTTTTCAATTTCTCTCTAGGAAATGTACCCCCACGCGTGGAAGACCTATTTAAAATACGAGTTTTCTATGTACTTGCTGACATATGTATTCATCAGGTGACCCAAAGGCTTATTAATAATTAACTATTGCGATGTAAACATAATGTAATATACATTTTTTAGGTACTTACCTTACGACATATACCATAAATAATTAATTATATAATAATGATGTCACTCAATGGATACCAGAAGCTGGCATATTTGCTGGTAAGGCTTTGCATAACGTTTACACTGTCAGTATTATTATTACATTGTTAATATTATTCCTGGTACTATTAATTTTCCCTGAAGCCCGTCAGTATCATCCTCTTGTTTGCGTCAACCGCCAAACGATTCGACGTGTTCCGCTTCGAACTTTGTGAGACAGTGATTTCTCTCCTTCTTTCTTTTTGGTCAACAACATACCTGAGATGCCTTCGATGTGACATAGACCACTGATCATTATGCGTAAGACCTCGTGTGCTCACTTATCGGCTCTGTTACAAAAACTTTCTACTCACTTTACCCCGTTATTTGTAGCATTATAGAAATTTATTTCGCTTTTATAACATAAATCTTTCAAATTAACATTTAAAAATTTATTTCTGAACAAAATTATCTCTATAAGCTTCAGTTTCTATAATCAGAAAATTTAAATGGGCCCGGTATACTTTTTTCGGTCATTTGAAATGCAAATCTATCTCGGTTATGCCACGTAATTTAGGTACTCAAATATTTTTTGTAGTATGTTTAGGCGCTTTGGAAATATATTTTATTTAGAAATCTTTGTTCTTTTTAAGTAACTAGAATTTTTATTTAAATTATTTCGACTTTTGTTTCTAACAATACATTGGATTATGGATTATTGGTATTGCACTGCCGTTTGCATTTGGGACCATTTTGTCATTATTTCAAGAAAAAAATAACTATCAATATCCTTATAATTATGTTATATTTACGTCATAGATTATATTTCAAAGATACTACCGGACAGATTGAAGTAAAATGTAATATCTGCTATTGAACTATATTAATTGACTGTTTGTCGTTGCTTTGGAATTAATTACGAAACTTTGCCGCCAGAGGTCAATAAGGTCAAAGGAATAATCGATCGAAATTATATGCTAATCCGTACTTTACATGTTAGATACAAAATCTGTTTTTGATAATAGTATCTAATAATGATAAAGATGATGATGAATAAATTGGTGTAGAACAGAGTGAAATATCTTACTCAACTAAACAGACATTTTGATAAAGTTTATATGATACTAGATGAACCAGCAAACTTTGTTTTGCCATATAAATTATTATTTAAGAACTATTTTTATAACCAT
>DWJN01005144.1:0-11725 GCA_018248895.1 Carystus phorcus
GGCTTTGCTGAAGCGATGGCGTAGTTGACTTTCGAAAAGTGTTTGTAAAAACCTACTTCGAATAAATGATTTGATTTCATTTGATTTGATTTGATTAGATATAGATTTTTGGTCTGCTTTAGTATGATTTTGGATAGACAGACATGCAAAATCTTATTACACGCATATACATTAGTCATATGTATCTTTTTGTTTCTTACATTACCAAAAATAAGATTCAATAAACCATACAAGTACATATATACTTTATAAAGTAAAGAGATTTAAGCTGCTTGGAAAGCCTCAATGTTCGAAAACAATCTGAGTCTTACACAGCAATCTGTAAGATACATAACTATGTATCTTATATCGGAGCCTTCAGGTCTCTATATAATTTTAATTAAATCTCTACAAGCAAACCCGCGGGTTTCTGCTTGTAGATATATACATATATTATTGAGGTGACATGATGTCGTCAGCTTCACGAATATTGATACGACCTCCGTGTCTCACTTTATGATTTTATAGCTACAACATTGTAACTCTCCTTTGTCTTTCAACACTGACCATAAAAATTAGCCTAAGCCGATTTCATGGACGTGTTTTTACGTTAGTTTTCCCCAGTGGCTTCTAGAGGGGATTATCAGTTGCGAACATATGTATATATACTAAAACAGGAGCTATTTGTTTCATTCGATTCCGACCAGTGTATTACTAACCACGTTGTGAAATAAAAAGTCAGTTACCGTGAAGAAAAGTCTTTCAATTAGTAATACCACGAGTTAGGGTTGGACGTCTGCAGCGTCGCTGTACAACTTTATAAATTTGATACGAGCCTTGGAGCTAGGAAATCCAGCCCTCTCCACGATACTTATCTAGTTTGTTCTTAAGATATTTTTAGTTCATAGGTTAATATCATCACATCAGATGATGTGAACATGTTAATTGTTATTTTTTTAAACTAGGGGAGCTACAATGAAGTCCCGTCGTTCATCAAGAGGTTACATTTGTTTTGGTTAGATAAGATAGCAGTCCCCACCGCCATAATTTAATGTTACCATTTACCATTCGTGCACTCCACACTTTAGTCTTGAACGTGCCCTGCCCTGCATTGGACCGTTGTTGGTCAATCTGAACTGGTTGTATTGTTTCAGTGCAATCATGAGTAACAGGTGGCTCACAAAGGAAGATGTTCTAAACGATCTGGCAGAAGTCACCGGTAGAAGAGTAACAAATATTGATGACAGATTCGCCGTGAGGGGGAATCGTCCACCCCCTGTTTATGTGCCAGGTTAGTGTAAATATATCGTACAAGTTCATGCTTAACTATACTACCTATTTTATTGTGCTCGAACAAATTGTGTTGGTAATTATTTGTACTACTAACAAATAAATATTTGTACAGGACACACCAGTAGGTACTGACTTACGTGTAACCTACGTACAAATAATTATGTCATCAAATCGTATTATAAGCAACAGTGCAGCGCTTGCACTTTTCCGTGGTAATTTTTATATCAATAAATTCAGTCAGTGTTAAGAGAAGCAATCGTCAGGAGAGTTCCTTTTATAAATGTATTTTGCAGCAATCCGCTTGCACAATTTATTATACTTTTATATTTAGGCTCGCGAAATTTATAGTAAATATTTGACATTATAGATAGCTATCGGTCGATAATGTCTGGCCAATTACTTAAGTAAGGCATATAAAACTTTTTTTGGCAATTACTAATAACAAGCCCTTTTGATACTCCTTTTTTGCACGAGAAGTCTCAACTTGTTGGGAAAATATCGAATGAGACGACGACGCGGTGACTTTTCAAGAAAATTAGATTACTTGAATAATTCTAAACTATTAAAAAAAATTCTAAACTATTAAAAAGAAAATTTGTAAAAGTTATCAAAACATTTTTTTTGATTTTTTTTTTAATTCTTTAATTTTATTTTTTTTTCAATATTTTATAGCAATTTTTCATAAGAAAGCACTGCTAATACCTAATTATTGTTGGAATATTTTTAAGTGTACATCAAATAACTTATCACTTATCAATTTATGTTCAACAATTGAACTTTTTTTACATCTAATAAGTATTGCAAATAAACCAGTTGTTTATCAAAACTAGAAATATGAATAATACGAAAACTTAGATCCTTTAATACCTTTTTCTCAAATGTGCACCTTAAAAAACTGCCTGATTTACAAAAACATTACTTTTACACCAAAAATACTGATTGTATATCATTATTAACTCGGCCGGTAGCCGTACATACGGAATACTCACAATGGTAACAAAACAAGTATTTTTGCTCCATACTTTACGTTAGGTTAGTTAAATCGCATTAAAAAATAATAATATAACGATTAAATGTTTGTCGTGCACTAGTTATTATTCGATATGCATATATGATATAAGTTTAACATTTAAATAAATAGAGTTGCGTCAACTTAACACATAAAATATGTAATATACATAATCAATGTATATACATATTAACACTGTAGCAACTAAAAAGCTTTGTGAATATTTCGTTTATTTGTTCGTGTATATTCTATCATAACTTGTAATTTATACGTATATACTTAGATGCTACAGCGAATTTATTTTTCGAACTTTTTTTGAGGAACAATTCAACGTTACATTGGTTTCATATTAATATTAAATGATTCACGCATCGTATGCCATAGAACCTCTAGATGCACGATTATTTACTAGTTAATGCTTTTTAAATGCCAAAGGATTTCCCCAATTACAGACCTTAAAAGAATGAGGAGGGCTCGTGTCCTATCGTGGGTCATTAATGAATAGTTTTACGCGAATCGGTATACCCAGTAAAAAGTAATAGACCTAGGTACATTAAAAAAAAACTACCGACTAATTGGGCACCTTCTCCTTTTTATTTTGAAGTCGGATAATAAATAACGCGACACACCTTGCCCCAAAATAGCCTAACATGGGTACCATAGGCAACACAGAAAGAGAAAAGGACACACATCTAATCTGCGACCAAAAATTTAAACTCTTTACATTTTTTTTGCCTCGCTGGGAATCTAAATCAGGACTCTTTGATTGTCAGTCCAGTACAGTAACAATTGTAAATTACGTTTATCGGCATTTTGTATAAGAAAACGAGTCCCACGGTTCAATAATAAACATTTATCAGTTGGGTGTACTGTACCCTTTTCTATTCTGTCCTTTCCCGTCGTCCTAGGTGAACGACAAACGCCACAATGCGACGCGATTCGACCCGACGCGGAAATATCAAATAATCGTTGCATGCATTTGTGTTTGGGGTTGTCGCCTTAATCAGTATGGTTGGTAATATGGCCGTATTGTGTTGCATTGCATCGCGTCGCGTCGCCTCATGTCGCTCATGTAGGATGACGGGTTAGTTGACCAACAATTCATCGGTGATATCTTTGTGTGGCTCAAGTCCATTGGTGGTGATGACCACTTATCATAACGTGGCTAGCTTGCTCGTCTGTCGGCCGTATACAACATAAATAAACTTTAAACAAAAAAGGAAACCGCCTTTAAAAGGGATTAAATAATTTGATGAGGGAAACTGCTTGGGAAGTAGGTGCCTTTGCGGATATCTCAATTAAAGTAACAAAGTAACAATGGGAGAGCACGACTAAGAAAAAAGAATCATCGAAATCGGTCAACCCAGTAAAAAGTTATAGAAGAATTGAGAACCTCCTTCTTTTTTTGAAGTCGATTAAAAATGTTTGTTAAATTAGAAACAAACTATGGTTACGGTATGGTACGTACGGAAAACAGATATCGGTTGCGGTTTTAACATTTATCATTTTTTGACTAACCGCCATTGCTTCACCTTGATAAAAACTGTGGCTTTGCCCGAATCCAAAAGAATTTTTCATTTATGTTAGACATTATATGATTATTAAGTGTATCTCAATTTTGATTAATGAAGGTCAAAACTTTAATTATCTGTTCGACGGTTTATAAGGGGTGTAACTTAGACGGTCACCAAAAATATTTTTAAGACTACAAAAAAATATAAGTTGACTTTTAAAAAAGGTCCCAAAGTAAGTGTATCATGTTATGATGCAAAATAAATAAACAAACGTTAGAATAATTGCAGGTTCTGGACAATTATCCTTTTTGCTTCCCAAAATGGATAAATGGTCATCAAATAATGTTGATTGTGCACCAAATTAACGGTTAGGTTAGGTTGGTATGATGTTATTACCGCAAAAAGGAGGAGAGCCGTCTTCCGGCGGCATCTGTTTTGGTGGCCATTTATCCATTTTGGTAAACGTTTCGAATTTTGTTTGATAGGTACATTTTTGGGCGGCGATTAAACACAAGCCTTTGTTATAAGTATGTACTATAAATTAAATTAGCTTTTTGTGTACATTATTCATGAAAACGGAACCAAATTTCAACTCCTCCGTTTGTGTAATTGTTGTGAAAACCTATTTTGTGAAGCAAAACGAATAATTGTCCAAAGCGTGCAATTATTCTAACGTTTGTTTATTTATTTTGCATCATAATATGATATATTTTAGGACCTTCTGCATAATGTCTACTTATATTTTTTGGAGTTATTTAATTTATTTGGTACTTAGCCTTAGGATCTTAAAAATATTGCTGGTGACCGTCTAAATTATAATCAAATATTTTCATTAAAAAAATAACACATACATTGTTTACGTTCAAATTGAAATATCGTTTTGACAAATGATTTACAGACAAATTTAGATCGCTGACTGGGATTTTAGTATTCTTAAAATATGTGGTTAAGATGACCTATAATCGATAAGAGAAACTTATAATTTATTAAGAAAAGACTACTTTAAATAATATGTCACGCCTTTTCTCTAGCCTTGCGCAACTTTGTAATGGGATCAAAAAACTGTTAAAGTGTCACTTTCCACAGTTAAGTTTTATGTCAAGGTAATAAAATATATGAAATATGAGTGTTTTACGTGACTACACCGTTAAGAGCTTATCTTTTGCATAAACTATGTTTACGACGAAATTATTAGTTACGCATTGAAGCGGATTATAATAATGGGGCAGAGAAATTTGGAACTACTTCATGAATATAAAATATATAACGTAACTATTTATTTCAGATTTTAATGCCATACAAATCTATACTAATATAATAAAACTAATTTGTTTGGTGGAAAGCACTAATTTCACGAACTACTGGTTCCAGTTAGAAAAAATTGTGTTGAATAGTCCATTTATCGAGGAGGGCTACAGGCTATATAAGATAACTACTACGTATAGGACAGCTGTGCATTAATAAGAATTGTAATAAAAGCGGTACAAATGTTCAAAGGTGATACGATTTTTACTGGGATTACAAATTAATTAAAAAAAGAGCTGTTTCAAATCTGTTCATTCATTTTTTTTTAATTTCACGTAGATACGATTTATTTTTGATATTTCATACAAAACATTTTTCCTATCTTTGTTTGGGCGTCAAACGGACTATAGAACATAAATTAATACATAATTTTTTATGAGTTGAACAGTTGTTCAAGTCCTAGGTCACGTTTCATCCGGTTAATTTGATTTAATCCCCGAATAAAAGCCTCTGTGAAACGAAATAATAATATTGATTTTATACGATTTAGGTTAGTGTCCTAGGTTACCCCAATATACTCGCAACTTTCAAGATGTAACCCAAAAACAGTTTCAATTGTACATATTATTATTCTTTTATTAAAATATATGTATTAAAATAAATAAAAAAAAATGTAACGTTGAACCATATGAAGTCAGCCGCTCTTATTCTAAAAATATTAATGATTTTTTTGAATTTCAATCATGTAATTTTATAATTTTGTGTCTTTTTTAACGAAATAAACTAAATGTCGACGCAAGCTATTTTTGGTTTACAAACTAAACCTGCAATCAAGCTAGTTATTTAAAGTCTGTTTCAAAGTAACTTAAACTACTTTTTGATTTTAGAAGAGGACGAAGATGAGTTATTACAAATGTATGGACAATACGACAGCAAAAACAACAAACCCGAAAAACCTGATTTACTCGGTATCGCACGTATGCTGAGAATGGTAAGTCCATTAGACCAACACTTTTTTATTCTGAAATAGCAGCTAAATAATTGACAACTCAGGAGTCGATCCTTATATCATATCTGTAGCCAACCTGGAACAAAATTATTTTAATAGATGTTTTCCGTTATGAACTGTTTTTTTATATAAGATGAATTTTAATTTCAGGAATATGATTACAATGATAGAGCTAAATGTGATGATTATGAAAATATGAAAGAGTTAAAGAAATCTGCAGACACTGTAATTGTTGTAAGTAAATTAAACCCAAATGTGGCAGAATTTGTGCCCAAGATTATAGAAGAAAACGAAAATGTAACAGAAAACGTCGTGGATAATGGAGATTTGGAGAAATCTGAATCTCCAAATTGTTTAGGAATTAATCAATCTAGTTCCAAAAAATTTGACGTTAAGGATTTAATTTGTAATGTTGACGATAAAATAAATAAGACTGATGCTAGTCATAAAAATGAGACCAATAATAACGACATAGACGTTACTAAGAAGATAGATGTTTCTAATCTTAATTCAAATGACATTAAAAATATGAAAGAAAAACTTAAGCAGAAAATTATAGGTACATCCAAGGACGAGTGTTTTAAGAAAAAACGTGAAAAAAATTTAGCGATGGCTACTTTACTTAAGTTATACACAAATATACCGACGTGTCCGACAAATAATCCAACCCTAAAATTAATGACTCCTGAATATTTTCAAACCAAAGCACTTTCAGGAGAAAAAGAGGATGTCCCCAGTAGTTCTGCTGTAGCTGAAACAAAACAACCTGAAGTAGAAAGAAACTTAGAAGAGGAGTTAAAAAAGGAAGCTAATAATGATATAAAAACTGTGTTAAAAACTGTAGCTTCCAATAAATCATCTTCCAGTCCAAAAAGTGACTCACGAGAAAGTAGTGAATTATCTAGTAATCTTATATCTGACACAAATGAACAAAATCAAAGCGATGGACTCCACATGTCAAAGGAGGTAGCAGAATCAGTTAAAAAAGTAAACAAATGGTTAAATGGACCGGAAAAGAAAAAAGATAAATCTCGAGCGGTTTTCTTTGGCCCAGTTACATTTAAAAGAAAAGAAACCAGTTCAATTAAATCGAGTGATAACCAATCGCTTTCAATAAACGATGTAGACAGACCATCCAGTTCTCAAACTTCTGACTCATTTGTGCCTTCAGCTTATGCGGACGAATTGACTAAAAACTATATGAAACATAGTCAATCTAAGGCAGTTCAGAATGAAGATATATGGACCAAATTGGAGAGGCAGTTGCTGGAAAAAGATAAAATCATCAGAGACCAGTTGTCAGCACAAGCATCTACTTAAATGTATATTATATACATTATTATTACTTATATTACATAGTATTACTTAGCCATATTTTTAGCATAAATTTGAAATAGTTTATGAAATTGTAAATATTTTTTAATTCAATTTATTAATGTTTTAGGGGTAAGTGATAACCGTGGATGCTATACAAAACAGGTTGTTTAATTAAGATTGAATATACTCCATTAAATATACTCTAATGTAGGTTGTATGTTAGTTAGTATAATATTGTATGTATTTTGAAAATTGTGAATTGAAACTTGATAATATCCTCCCAAACAATACATTTTATTTATGTCTTCCTCAATCATGTTTCTAAATTTTAATTAATGCGTCAATATTGTTCATACATGTTAAGTATTATTGAAATGAAATATGTACCAGAAAATTTGCTGAATATAATTTAAAACAATCTGTTACAAGAATGTATCGATAAAACATAAAAATATATATAAAAAAAAATTAATACATTTTTAGTGTACAACGGGGACCCTTTTCCTTTGTTGGGAGGTGCAATATTTTTTATATAATTCACCTATGTTTGTGTTCCCAACAAACAACATACCTTGACAAGGAACAAGTTAACGAAACAAATTAATTAAATGCTTGTGTTTGTTTAAATTCACAATTCTTAAGAATAACCTTAAAGAAAATGTTTTCTTTGATGTTGCACGATAACAATCAAAATAGGTCCAACCATTTATTAATAATTTAGTTGCAGTGATAAAAGAATTATATATATAATTCGTAGATAAATGACAAAAGAATTTATAAATATAATTCATAGATGATAAATATATTATTTTATTATAGTACCTATTAATCAATTTACCAATTTATTATAGTGTATGTCAATAAATATTATTAATAATAATAGTAATAATTATACGATGTGTATTTAAGTTTATTTGATTATACTTTTAGGTAAAAATAAAAATTGATTCTTAAGAAAAAGATTAAGTATGCAGTTAGCGGTATAGATGTAATAAAACAATTTTGTTTTAAATTATTCATAAATATATTACCAATGTTTATATACTTTACAGAGTAAGAACGATTTTATAAAATGTAATTGGCTCAATTATTTGTTATAATGTAAAGTAAGAGTTTACTGTCCAAGACGAAGGCTGCTAGACGTGACGTAGTTTTGAGACCGTTTCCAAGAGATGTGTGTGATATGTACGTTAAAATGGTATTGTAGAATTATATCGACATATCAAAATTCTTTAACAAAATGTAAAAAAATAAACAGTTTTTAATTTTTTTATTAAGTCTTTTACAATAAAAATAAACAAACAATATAAAGATTCATTTTGCCTTTGGATATCCATCTCTAAAATTATATATAAAAAAGTATGTCATGAAATTTTTTTTTATTTTTTTTTAATGGCGCCAGACCAATGTTATTATTATACACTTGGCGAAATTTAAATGAATCTTTGATATGAATTTTATAGTAATGATTTTAATGTATGTACATATATTAACGATTATTAATGATGTTTTCTATTTGTTCCCACAACATTGAATATTTCTGTTGTTTTGATAAACTGCAGTAAGTAGTTTTACGTCTTGTACAGTACATTTCCTTTGCGACAACATCGTGAAATGTTGCAATATGTCGAACTATTATAGTTGACCACTGGACAAGTTTTTAAATCCTATTTAACATTATTTAGTAGAAACCGAAAAATACACAAAAAGTTGTAATTTTTAATTCTGCTAATTAATTAAAAATTCAAATTACAAATTCATTATTACAACAACCCGCCAAAACGTTACTATAAGCAATATGGCAATATCTTACTAGCTTTGGTGACGTCACTTGATTGTGAAATAGAGAATAAAATGGCGGCGAAGATGTTTACCTGTTTGTGACGTCATCGTAGACCCAACCTAATATCACTTGATGGATGAGAGAAAGTGAATTGTTAATTATTATGGATTAATTCTATAATAAAAATTACAGATTAATAAAAATAATCACTGTAGCTGAAAGAAATTTATATTATTTAATTGCTTGATAAACAATTCCGTAAATATAGGACATTTTTTATTTTTTTATTAATTATAAGTTAATGCTTGACTTCAGTCCCACCTGATGGTAAGAGGTGATGTAGTCTTGATATTTATTATATAATTAAGATTTATTATTTATATTTACACTTTGTAGTACTTATTTTTTTACCTGATTGACGTGGCCGAGAGAAAAATTACTTAGAAATTATATTCGTCCCTGATATCTAGGTGAATACTATTTGTAAAACACTCAATATTTTAGTTAAATTTTTAACTTATCGTAAAGTTAGATAGTTAAATATGTGAAACGTAGGAATGTTTTTTATAATAATATATTTTTGTTTAGCTAATTGAAACATATTGTAATGTGAATTTACACAATGAAAAAGGTTACATTTTGTATCTAGTTTTAAACTGTAAATAAATATAATATGATGTTAAAATATTTTTATAATAATTTACAAACTTGAGTTTATAAAAATATGTGATCTCTTGACAAAGACTATCTTTAATTTTATAGTCTATTTAAAATTTATTAATATATTGTTATAACCTCACTGGAGTTTTATTTCATTATTGGATACTGTTGTGCTACACTTTATGGCTACTCGCTACTTTTCCAAGAAAATATTAGCACACAATACACGGTTCCCATTTCAGACGCGTCATAAAGTTTGACGCGGGCTAAGAGATAATTTAACCCGGCAATGGCCCACTACTGAACACGGGTCTCTCCTCATCACTGAGGAGGTCTAGACTGTCCACCACGCTGCTCCACTGCGGCTTTGCGAAGTGGAAGTGGTGAAAGGTATTTTTCATAATGTGGTCCCGTACTTGGTTTTAAAATTATTACCTAGTCGCTCCTATTTGCTAGAATGTGGGCGTGTGAATTATCAACAGGTCAGTTACAATTTTCTTTTGACAATTAAAATAATCTGTGACTGCAAAAGGGTTTATTTTTAACAAATATAGGTCTACTTATGACCCGCGTGGAACAATTGTCACTACGCTGGATCGCCGTTTGAATGGTTCTGGGTTCGATTCCCAGCGAGGCCAACATTTGAATGAGGAATTTAAATTTCTGTTCTCGGTCTGGATGTGTGTGTCTTTCTGTGTTGTCCATGGCACCCACGACACAGGGAATCCTAGTTTGGACCTATGACTGTGTGGCGTTATGTTATTTTTAAATTACATTATAGGGTTTGATTGGTACTGATTTGTGGCTATTTGGTAATTTATTTGTTAAGTTTGCGATGAAATCCGTAGCGTAGGGTAGTTGGGGCAGCTCTAATAGAGGACAGCAGAAATTATTCGTGAGTAATATTAATTTCATTCGTTACTTTGTTGTACATTTCAGATCGAATGTGAAACTGCGAGTATATGTTATGTGCGAGTGCGCTTTTGTTATTTTATTATTACCTAAAAGTCAAGTTTCCGAATTTGTCGTACAAATCTAATTATTTATTTATCTGTGTAATAAAAAAATATTCACACTAGTCAATTACTGCTTTATAGGGACTAGTAACAGTTGTAGTTGGTATGTGTTTACTAGGCGCTTTTAAGGTTTATTTTTTACGATTATTTATCGCAATATTTCTTTGGATAAGTTTAAATCCTTTTTGAGCTGTGAATTAACGCCTTTCAATATAATGCCCATATAATAAACGCAACATTCCAAAAACGGTCGAGCTTATCGAACCACTTATATTGCCTTCAAGTGCACCCAAACATAAGTTTCTTAAAGTGACATTTCTCAATAATATAACAACCCACTTGACTTGTGTTAAAAACTGTCGTAAATTAATACTACGTTACGACTTTTTCATATCGATGAAATACTTAGACGTTACTTTTATAGATATCTGAAAGAGGGCAGAGGTTGTAGAACATTTGTCAAATTGGATTATGAGCATTAGTACCACAAACCGCAAGGTTTTAGTAAAATTGTAGCTTATTTACTTAGATAAGTTATGTATCAATATATCTTCCTATGGATTCGGAAATAAAACTAATGACAATTAGAGACTTACACAATATCGTTTATTTAGTATTTCTAAATAGTAATAAGTCATAAATTACACGAACACAATATCAGAAATTTTGTAAATTGTAGATAATAAAATATTTATATACATAATATATAAATAGGAGGCATTAGAAATCTATTATCCCATAGATCTTTACAACACAGTCATTGTCACGTAATAATAGGTGAGGAGTAAATTTGAATATTTCAAATATTGCTTGTTATTAAATTATACTTACGGCCGGTTTCTGAAAGGCTGATCAACGAAAAAATTAAGAAATTCACTGTCAAATCTATTGTCAAACGTC
>DWJN01005145.1:0-11725 GCA_018248895.1 Carystus phorcus
AAAAGTCCGCGATAGCATATGTCTAGCTTTTAAGGTTAACACACTATAACCATTTTTATGGTTATAAAAATAATTCTAAAATAATAATTTATATGGCAAAACAACGTTTGCTGGTTCATCTAGTAGTTAATAATCATTAAGCCCAACGAAGATAGATCTTCAGAGCGCTCTAATATAAACTATCCTAAAAGCTAAATTTATAGCTTAATAGTATATCAGTCGGGTCGGGCCTATTTTTATAACTGTAGCATATTGATACTGCGCAGATCTGTGATCTCTGACGCAGTTGTGAACAAATCGACGTTTCGTGATCCTGTTTCTGAACTAAGAAACCCTCCACTTAAAAAATACAAATGCATGTTAACGATTTAATGTTTATATCATATTGACGCTTGCATAATAGGTACTTACCAATGGCAAACTTTAAACAAATAGGTACAAAGTATCTACGAAGCTACGAAAAAGAAAAAATATACAAATATATGTATAAAGAAGACTATTCTATATATCTACACTAAGTACATTATAGAATCATTACTAATGTACCCAAAGTATTAGGAAGAAAAATAGTTTATTAAAAAGGTATTCGCAATACAATGCTTTAATGAATGTATATAGAATGGTTCTGTTCGTAAGATGGTGAGATAAAGTAGGAAAATCAGAATGATATTTTGCGAAAACTACTAATAAGAGATTCGATACAACGGAGTTGATTTTCTTGGCAGTCACCGAGATAGAGGTATTTATATTTTAATAAATCTGGAGATGATGGATCGTGCAAAAACAAGAAAAGAGAAAGTTTGAAAATAAATTACATTGAGGTAGGACGAAATATATTAAAATAATGTACCTAAAAAATGTGAACATAAAGAATAACTAATCCATTTATCTTATTCATAATCATAATAATTAGATATCTATCTGTAAATTTTTTAAACTATTATGGACAGAAAATCCTTTTCCTTACACAATAGTAGTATAAAAATTGACATCGTTTTGCTATACAAGTACTTTACCAGTTAAAAAACACGATGATAATTTGTCATCGACGAATGACTTGAGCACCTGGCCTCCACGCGACCCCATTACTGTCTACCGTATATTCTCTATAGAATACTACAGCCTCTATAGAGGAATTCGCAACGCGCCGACCTTTGTCAATATGATTGTTTAATTTATATTATGTGATCTTTTAACTCTATTTAAGTACTTCTTCAAACATGTGCAGATGCCGAGAGGCGGGCAAAACGAATGGCAGCTGTGTCGGTCCCCTTTTTGTGGCTTAGGTATATGACATAAAAACCTTATTTATATTAAAAAAGTCAAATGCATAAAAGTCACAGTTTCGATCGGTTTCAACTACGCTGTTCTACATAAAATATATTTTTAATGTGATTGATGTTAATAGTGTTAGGTTTACTTTCCTAATGTTTATATTATATATTTGTAAAGTAGGTGGGTCACCAACGACATCACTGACCCGTTGTTGGCCAACAATAAAATGCCAAACTGATTGTTAACTGGTTCGTGGGCGTTACCCAAAACATGAGAAAAACCATATCACGTTTATAACAACCGAATCACGTAAAGACATCGAGAATATGAAAAAAATGCCGATAACCTCATTCATTTCCTGAACAGTAATTTATTTCCTGAACAATATTTTATAATAATATTTATATGATAAATGAAATGAATAATAATCCTAAAATTATATGACCTTACTCTTACAAAGAATTTTTGAAACAATTAAGTTGCAATTCACCACATTTGATTTATTATATTGTTTTTTCATAGATGTAAGTGCTAAACGGAGTAGATATGACACAGATCGTCTGGTTTTAATATTTATTTAAAAACGTTTACTAATTTATTAGACGGATATTTCAAATGAAACGTCTTTCTTAAATGACTTCATTAACCTCTAAAATGTTTTGAACGAAAATTTTGTTGAACTTTTTTAATCAATTTGTAAATTTCCAATACCTATTTGTATTTCTTTAGGTGGCCAATAGCCAATTGTTCCTTTTCCAAACGGTACAAATGGTATGGTCTAGTTCGTCTTAATAGTGAAGATTAATCTGTAATAGTTCGTAACATATTTATATAAAGAAACGTTTCACTATCGTCATACCAGCGCCATCTATCGTAAATGGGCGTAAAGAAATCGCTTACAGAGTAAATTGTATATGCCTACCTTCATTGCTAACTCGTGGTCACACCAGGTTGTCAAACTAGTTTTAAAGTAATTTAATATTTTATGTTATTATGAAAAGGTTGGGGTCTATGCTGTCTTTCTCTTAATTTACGCTTGCAAGCAATGACCGAATTCATTACTTATAAGTGATATACGTTCGGGCTGTATGAGTACACACTTTCTCCTCAAGGATAGCAAGTAAAATATTAATTATAATGCATCTAATAAACAAGTTAGTAAATACAATAGCTCTATCACTTTCTTATATCTAAGGTTTTCCCATGTAACCTCCCATTAAATAATTTAGGTGTAAAAAGATTTCGCAATAAGTAACTTTATCAATAACTTGAGGTACACAATTTAGAGTTGACGTTCATAGCATGACTATTTGTTAGTATCTGTAATTGCATTTTTTTATGAGAACATTTATTTGTTATGCTTGATTTGTATCGCTCGTCCAAATCAGAAAACAAGAAAGAAATAATACTCAAAAGAGAACAAAGTTAATTACACGATGTTAAATCTACATATCTTGTAATGACATTCAATTTTATATGTTTTATATTGTCATTAAATATTTAACTAAAATAAATGTACATACATTATTGAATTATTGCTTCTTACACATGTACTACAATAAACTTATCTAAGGAATTATTAATGTTTTTAACATCCACATCTAAACTTTTTCGATTATTGCTCATTAATCATAGTTGCAATTAAAAGAGTAAAATAAAATACAAGAAAAACAATTTGATAAGGTTGGAAGGCAGTCCCGACTGTGGCGCCGACAACATTCGCGGTCGGCGAATCGACTTCCGGCGCGCCGTTTCCTGCAGAAATGGATCGCTTCCGGTGCGATTTGTCATCTCAAAATCACAACGCAGTTGAGTCCACACTGACAACTCATGTCATTCACTTATCACAATGAAAATAAAACATACATTTTATACAATTTTTCTGAAGCACAGAGGTACTAAGATAAAGTAGGTCACAACTTAAAATGAATTACCGAAATTAAAATAATTATAATTTCAATAAAACCTGGTCTAATCTGTACATTATTTATGTGCAGTTGTAGTTGCGTGGACTTTGTTATTGTATAACACTTTACCTATAATTTTGTAGGATCGAAATTAAAAATGAGACCTCTATGTAGCGTGGTTGAAAACTAAACCTACTTACTTACTTACTTTTACTTTTACTTTGTACTTTACTGGACAAACGGTGCAAATGAAATCTATTCGTACTCATAGATTGGTTTACATCTAAAATCCATTTATTATTGTATCTACGATTTCTGTAACCAATAAACAGTTGCTCTTATTGCTACGTGCTACGTCGTAGCCATTGAAAAAAAAATATTAAGGAAGTCCGTAGTAAAATCTTATTCATGCTATAAAACATTATGCGATTTGTAAATGCTTCCTATTTTTACCTGATTTTCTCTATTTACTCCAATATTTAATCGTCAAAATTACAGAACTGCATAACATACGCGTATCGCTTTAATGCCCTAAATATTTCCGCTGAATTACAACCGGTCGGATGTCTCTGCATTACCTTCCATTGTTGTGTTATATCCGAGTAGATTATCAACACAGTTAATTGCCTTTAAAGTGAATCAGAGCTGTATAATTGTGTGAACTGATTGCGTAATTAGTGCGACGAGTCGCCGAGGGCGCGGGAACACTCCACCCTCGCTAATGCATTTGTTTTTAACTTCTTTCATACCCGTGGGACATTAACAAGTATTAAATTTGTGTTTGCCATTTGATACGGTGTAAGTAAACAGTCAATTAAAAAAAGAACTATATTTTTAATTTAATTTACAATTTATTTAAAAGGCAGGGTATCGTGTGAGTTGCATTGGCGATGTAGGAATATTTTTGGATTATAACTCCTCTGCTTGTGTCGCCCTCTATTGAAAAACAAATGTGACAAAAAGCATTCTTATGTTGGTCGTTCGACTCTATACCAGGTCAACCTAGATTAAGCCTAAATTAAAATACATGGCTTTAATTTTAATATGCTCATAAAACGACACTGAGAAATTAAATGAAGCAGGATATATCTCCGTTTATTTCAGTATTAGTCACCACCCTCGCTTTACTTTGGCTTAGAAAAGTATGCCTTAGTTATTTTTTGTAATAGTTGTATAATTATTCCATTCTGCGGTAGACTACTTTTTAAGCCCACTCAGTGATGAGAAGACTTCTAGGCCTTTTTAGGGTTTAAGCTACGAAGGGAATAAATAAATTAACAATATTTCAAAATACAAAGAACATAATAACGACGTCACTTATTGTGTCGAAGTTCATTGACTCTAGATCACCTTTCGCAAATGATCTGTGAATGTTATTATAAAGCGGACGTTGCGAGTGCATCAATTTATTTCAATTTATATGAAAGTATTGTTTTCGGCGGGCGAGGGCGCAGTTCCCGCGCTTCCGGGCGTAGCTTCCGCCACGAGCGTGCCACGTGCCGCGCCATCTTTTAGTTGCACCCTACAACAATTGCTGTTTGTTGCCAGATAGAAAAACAATCGTTGCTCAGGAAACTTAAAAAGCTGATATAGACCTTGTTGTTATATCGAAAAAGATGCATTTGCAATACAGATAATCTAAATATCTAGTATCATTGTAACATTGTATAGGTCCGTGTTATTGTTTTATCTGGTGCGTTAATGTTGTTTAACAATTATCCCAACACGGTGTCGTGCGGTGTGTGTTGGGGAGTTGTTTGCAAGATGTATAATTTTGAGTAAAAGTCACGTCATCAATAACATTAATAATGATTATGGGCACGTTTTCAATGATGGACAAAAACAAATAAAAAACTTACCCGTGTAAAAAACACAAGCAAAATTAATTTTTTTTTTGAAAAGTATATTTATATTTATGATAGATAAATGAAACTATGTTATTTTTTTTATATTTTATGCATATTTCAACAATTGCTTTCAAACTTAGTCTTAGAAAAATATCTGTTTGCGCAATACCGACACGTAGTTTGTGACAATGTATACGTAGCTATATGTCAGAGATATATAGGTACAGTTGTGAATTATTTAATAACAAAATCTCTTCACAAAAAACATTTCTGCGTAAATTTAAAATATAACATATTACAGAAAACGTCATGTTAATTTCGTGTGACTATCAAACAATTCGAATTATATGCCATTAAGGTGACCATCCGTAACTAACAATACAAACATTGATTGGATGTGAAAACAAACTACACCGCCGTCACGCTGCCATCCCGGAGCTGCGACGGTGTTTCTATGTCACGGCAAACATTTACGACGGCGCACCCTTGTATGCACTGTGAACAAACTATTGAGCCATATTTGCCAGTTAGCACATTATCAATTTCATTTATTGAGTTAAAGGTACTGAACGTTTCTATATTTAAACACATCATAGAAATATAACATATTGCAGAAAATATAACAATATAACGTATTGAATAAAGGCGCAATGCTAATTACTTATGGGTAACTAAATATTTTTAACTATAGACGGTAATGTGCTACAAAGTGTTTTCAGAAAAGAATGAAAAAACAATATTAAATATTAGTACCTATATAAAAATTACCCTCTTCTTGTTTGATAGTAATGTAGGTTTTTTATTTTTAAACGTTATATGTTAAAATAAAATAGTAAAAGTAGAGTAGTGGAATGATAAACATGACTCACAATGTAAAACTTTTTAAAAAGATTTTCAAGTACAGTATGAGAGGCCTGTCGAAGTTATATCTGAAAAGATTTTTTATTGCGCGAATAAAATCAAGATGTTAATTATAAAATCAAGAAGTTTATTAATTAAAATTAATATCTTGATTTAAGGTTTAAATTACCAAGTGTTGTACATATATATGCTGAAATATATTTCTGTGCCTTGTTTTTAAGGCACTTAGGTATTTCATTTTACGCATACGTCAATGAGTGTAAATGTCTAAAATAACCTTAAAGTTCACGTAATTTAATTAGTGAGTTTCATTTCTTTCCACGTAAATTATGCCTAATAATCACAAAAAACTTATTCACATAATAAATTACAATGGTGTCGTGGTACAATCCATCCCGAATTTTACAGTTAGTGACAGGATGGTAAGTGATATTGGACATTAAATATACTAAACGCATCATCGACTTGACGTTTAATAATAGGATCTCTACACTCAAATATATTACGAACACTTACGAATCAAAACAAGTCCAAATTTTAGCATAAAAATATTTCAATTTAATATTTGTTTACACTCAAATCAACTCTCCTTTTGAATGTTCAAGATACAGTAAGTTTCAAAACAGTTTATTGTTCTTATTGTGTTACATAAATGGAGAAAAAGAGAAAATAAAAAACCTGTCATTTTATGTATCAATGTGTGATTGTATCGTTATTATACAATTTGTTCTATGAACCGTGAACTTTAACTAAAGGTTATTGCTTTTCTGGGCGGTGCTATTCTAATTGTAACCGTTTTATTTCTATTGTCATCGTGCCAACTAGATTTAAAACAGTTCTTTGTCTGTTACACACATCAAAGTAATCTTAAGTTTTATTTTTTGTTTATCAAAGCGAAATGGTTTCAAATCGCATAAAAAGTCGAAAATTAATGTTAATGCTGATTCGATCTAAAGCATTCAGCAACGTTATTAATACATTACGTGAACAACACAACGGACAAATTAGACGAACAGATGTAGGCCGTGTACGACGTCCAATAACGAAATAATACTGAGTCTTTGTTATCTAAAATATTCGAGTAAAAAAATAATCCTCCGACGTGTTCAACATTCCGACCTCTACTGCGATTCAGTAGCATTACGAAAATAGAATAACAACGTTTCTGTTTATTATCGAACAGCTTGTCCGAAAGGAAGTGATCTGAGAATTATCGAGTGAAGCTCGTACGTAGCGGAGAGCATTATGCTAGGAAAGTTTTGTGTAACAATGTGTAATGTTGCCATTTCTATGCGTAAAATTCGAATCCGGAAGTGGTGAGACTCACGTCTCTGGCGAGGGTAGCTCCTAACTTCGCTATTGTGGCGCCATCTACGACTGTCCAGGCCACTGACGTGTATCCGGCTTCTCTTCAAAGTCTCGAGCTGTCAACTTGTAAGCGGATGCCTTGGAGTTTCCTTGAGGGTCTTTTTATTCATTCAATCCTCAAGAAGATTTATATGCTTTTCGACAAACTTGCCGAGTATGTAATACGTTAGTACTTGATAACTAAAATCGATTGAGATCTACGTCTTATCAAAGCTACACACTAGGTAGTTATAAAATATATGTTACGGTAAAATTTTCGTAATTTAATTGGTTAACATACAGTAATTACTATGTTAAAAGTTGTCGATACTTTGAAATCAACGGAGCATCATGTGTAAGTATCAGTTCGAGCGTTCGTGCGTAGGCGGGCACTATTCGTAGCAAGGTCGAGCGATAATGTTACAGCTTCTCTTTCAACTATTTAAACATGAACTCGCCATTTCCTTCGAAAGCTCTCATGGAGCTCGTTATAATCATCGGAGGAAAGAAAACTGAGGGTTCAACGTAGATTGGTAGTTATGTAGGATTGCTTTTGCTTTGTATTGCCTTCCTACGCAAATTAACGTCATTATTAGCCAGATAAACAGATGCCTTCACAGTGCTGTATATAATAGTGATGGTGAATGATCATTATAGGAATATAAACTTGACCACTTATCATCACTTTACATGAAGTGGAAATGGAAATTTACATAAAGTGGAAGTAGAAATAAAAGTTTTAGGATTACATTATTTTATTTTGAGTCAGAAGTACTCTTATCTACTAGTTTTATTATCACGAACAAATTTTAGACAGACAGATAGACTTGGCAGGAAGCATTATAGGTAATACAAGTATTCATAATACCTACAAATATTACTTAATTTCAACCTATCAGCAAACCATTTCAGACTGGTTTTTTATGTAATTTGGAAAATTAAAGTATACTCAACACTTTAGTAGAAAGAAAGAAAACGTTTATTTCACAATTATAAGAAAAGAGAAAACCAAAATCCTTAGCATTATAAGTCTGATACGGGCATTTGTACAATGTGGCGAAATACAAGCTTGTGCCTTGAAACGGCAGGTAACCACACGACGGCTGCTTTTTTGCAGAGCAATTCCCTAATTTCTGCGTAGTTTCGTGATGTCTATAAGTATACATATATACTACCCGTATGTATCCTACATAAAGAAATGTGTGCGATTAATAGGCATAGGTCTTTACACAATGATCATAACACCAAAATTATTATTGAGCCCGTGAGCTGTTGGTGAGTAGCGATACCACGGACCTGAGTGCTCGTGCCGGAATCCCCTGTTCTTCATCTTCGGTAGATTTCAGTAGATCAAGGAACAGGCCCCATCTCTATGCTTGCTTTAACCGGCCGGCCAGAGTGGTGACGCCATAGTAGGGCTTTGCGTAATGATCATATCACCAATATTATTATTGATTTGATACTTGTATCTAATATTCCTCCCATTTCTGGGGTAATTACCATCACGTCATCTCGTCTACTCGTTAATTTAATCTGTTATCTACTAAAAATCAAAGTCCAATATTCCAATTTTAAAAACAAAGCAATGCGACGTTGCATACTATTAGTGCAATATAAATCATGTTTAATTATGTTGTGCGCACGTGAAAATTTGTTACCTTATTGACATGACAATGTTGTTTATTTTTGGTTTACCGTTGGAGCCATGTGAGACGTAATATTCCGTGGGAGGAGAGTGCCGGCAATGTTTGGAGACGACTAACGGCAAATCCCGTCACCGCCCTGATTTAGACGTGACGTAAGCAGCCTGTTATGTATTTTGCCAATGACAGACATTGCTCATGCCATTCATGACTTAAACAGACTTCAATTACGTTAGCACGTGTAATCGCAGAAAGCTTTAAACTCTTACTCGTTTTACACTTTATTACATGTTCTGTAAACTTTATATATAGTCTTTTCTATTTAATCCTAGCTGACTCCAGCAAACATCGCTTTGCCATATAAATTATTATTTTAGGCCTATTTTTTAGACATAAATATGGTTTAAGTGGGTTAACTTTAAAAGCTAGATATGCTGTCGCGGATTTCTGTTTAGAACTTTTACAGGGGAACAATATTGTAATAGATGATTTTTGAGTAACTTTCACCGTTAATTTAGCGCACGCAAGGAAAGCTCTAATTGTTGCCGTTTTCGCAATATTTTTTAATACTGCTTCTCTCCTATTTATCTAGGCGTGATGTTATATAGCCTATAGCCTTCTTCCATAAATGGACTATCTTACACTAAAAGAATTTTTCAAAACGGTCCAGCAGTTCCTGAGATTAGCGCGTTCAAACAATCAATCAGACAAACTCTTCAGCTTTATATTATTAGTATAGAAGTACATATAGATAAGTTAATGATTGACATCAACTCCACGTGGTGGTAAGTGGTAAAGAAGTCTACGATGGTGGACGCACTAACTTAGTAGAAGCCTATTGTCTCTCCTTTTGAAGACTCCCATACCATCACTAACCAGTAACTTTTGGTTGTATTCAAACTTTCGAAGTTTGCTACCGGCAGAATATTCTTTAATTATAATGACTCTAATTATGATTTGTAGTCAGTAGACAACATAATATTCATAGATGCATATTCGGATGGTTGTTGGCACCACATACATCCGAATATACTATAATTGAATCGATTGCGTTGACATCAGTTATTTATTGCGTGCATGCTTCGAGAATCGATCTTTTGATATCATAAACGTGCATGTTAATAAACATTGGTAGTATAAACACTAAATCTGTGATGTAAACAAAATATCTATTTTAGCAGTGGTGTAAACACCTTTCATACATGGCTAACAACGGATAGTGAGCCTTCAATAAAATGTCTTACACAATATACTCGTATCCCTAAGTATTCAACCTATGATTATCATATGATCGAGGCGTCGTACCGTCTACGTAGAATATTGGCGAGGGAACAAATTAATTTTATTGTTGATTTATAGATCTGTAATAGCAATAAACAGTAAACATAAATTGATTGACACTAAGCTAATACGGCATAAAATGGACCAGCACAGCAATTAGTTGAGGGCTACAAATGACTATTGTTGTACTGAAAATTTGGCGAGCGTTCTGCTTTTATAATGATCATTGGTAATTATATATAGTATATTATAGCATTAATAATCTTTTATTATAAATTTTGTTTAATACGTTTGCGCATACGCATTATTAACATTATTAATTAAGACGTGTCTTGATAGAAGCTTGATTCACTTTATTTGAAATGTATGTTTATATCTTCAGCCGAGTATACAACTGTTATAAATTTTTCTGTCACTGAAGTATTGAACCAGTGTCCAGCTTAAGGATCTTTGATATGCTTAGCTGATGCTTCTGCAGGCAGTCCCAATTTAGCGGATACCCTTAACACAGCGAAAACTTAAACGCTATATTATCAATTAATTTAATCAATTCCATGTTTAGATTTTAATTGGATTGAGAATTTCAAACAAAAATAAAGTGTTGAGGTCGATTGTTCTTTGAAATTGTTGTTTCATTGTTTGAAGTCTGTAGTAAAGGTTTGCTTAAGATAGAATGTATATTGGTTATTATGCCCCCGTTTTCGTAAAAAACACATTATTAAAATATTATAAAATGTAGATAGGGACTTGAGATTTATAAGAGTAGTTACAAAATGTTGTTCAATATAAATAGAAGATAACGTGTTCCAGATACGAGCCAAATGTCAATAAAATTTCTAAAGGTGAAAAGTGTGAAATTAGAGGATATTCTAAGGTTAGACAAAAGGCATTTTGCCAGAATCACAAATAATAAGATACATGAATCCATCGGCAGATGGTAACTAAATAACCAGTTCTACTTCTTTCATCGGGTTTTACTTGCAATACAAATTGTATTTTCAGTTCTTATATGAAAGCGAAAGTCTATGTATTTGGTCTATGCTCAGCTTACTAAAACCAATAAAGAAGCGAAGAGAGAAGAAAAACCGAGTGAGTTTAGTGAGAAAATAAAGTATTAGAAGGGCGAAAATCATGACAACAGAGATGACAAACATGAATGTAAGAATAAGACTACGAGTTTTTATTACAAGACGTGCATCACATT
Organism: Carystus phorcus; assembly: GCA_018248895.1. Taxonomy (NCBI): domain Eukaryota; kingdom Metazoa; phylum Arthropoda; class Insecta; order Lepidoptera; family Hesperiidae; genus Carystus; species Carystus phorcus. Next base: position 11,366 of record DWJN01005145.1, read on the forward strand.
TTGAACAACTATTGTAACAAAATAAAGAAATAAAAAACGGTATAACAATATCGAAATCTTGTCTCTCATTTACGATCTCAAAACAAATTGTAATATGTAAAATTATAATTTCCTAACTAAATTCCAACCTAAACTTGTCACTAAACTAAGGTAGATTTAATTGAACAAAATAAGCAATGTATCTACTATTAAACAATTTATTTTAAGACATTATTGTTTATATTTTATCACAATTATACAACATGATATTTTTTACTTTTAAAATCCGATGGAACAAGGGTGTGCTCTACCTCATTCCAAGGAAAGAGGATGCAAGTCAATAACATAATATTTCTTACACTAACACTGCCTATATGTTAT
>DWJN01005146.1:0-11725 GCA_018248895.1 Carystus phorcus
ACAGCCTTTTAAAAGAAATGAAGGGTAGGGAGGCGGATCGGGGGGGGGGGGGTTGTATGCGAGCGGTGCAGTCGCACCGGGCATCAAAAGAAAAGGGGCATCAAAGTCGACGATCAATTCTTCTAATTTTTTTTCAATCAAGAATCAAGAAATGTATAAGAAAAAATATTTTGACCATTATAAAGGGCATCAAGTCGTAAGCTGCACCAGGCAGCATATACCCTAGCTACGCCACTGGTAAGGCTACATAATCGTTCGTTCGTTCATAGGTAGCTTTATTAACTACTGTAAAAAAAGAGTATGCTCCAGATCTCTTCCATCATGAAGTTCTAATCTTATGGGTCCACTATCTTACATACCTACATTATGCAAATTGTTCTTTATCTTTATTGTAACTTATATAGATTGATTATATAAACAAAGCTTCGTAAATAAACACCTCAGTATTCGGACTGCGGTCGGAATGATACCGGTTTTGTATATTTTTATTATTGCACTGCTTTGTGGCACAGTTTACGATGTAATCGCCCAAAATAAATCAAGCGATATATGTAAGTAGCAATGTTTATAATTACACGTTTATTATTACTGTGTGTAATCGAATAAAGACTAAGAATGTGTTACCTATGTGTGTGTATGACATGTGAGTATATTAATTGTATAGAAATCATTATTGAGTGTGAAATTTGCACGTTGTTCACGGAGCTAATGAAATACATATATGTGTTACGAACATTTAATAATGAAACAGCACATTAATCGTTTATATTCTATTCAATGTGAAGTAACTCTTTGACAAATGTATTACGGACGAATTTTGCATGCAGACCAGTTATTAAATTAACAATTTGCTTACAATGTCATTGACCAATAATCTTAAACATGATTGTAGATATAACATAACATTTATAAAGGTGTAACGTGAATTAATAACATAGGTTGATAATTAAGTCATTGTCGATTTCAAATAAGAAGGAAAATTCAGAATTTTTGTCAAGTAATATAACTTTATTAAATTAGATATTGCATTCTTGAGGATGTCATTTTTCAATCGTTCTTACAGTTCGTCAAATGATTTGATATTAAAAATAAAGGTATAGGTATTCCCAACAGCCACCAATAAAACTGGCATCAGTGGTGACTTATTAATTATTGTCCCAACGGCCATCAGTGGCAGACGTTGGAACATTCCAAATAATATTTGTCTCAACGGCCACCACATAAGGTTAGGTGTAGAGTGAATCTATCGACAAAAGCGGCAATGAATTAGTTGCCAACCTATTATTATGGAGTTGTTCTGTCAGTTACAGATATTAAAACTGGTATTTAAGCGTGTGAATATGTTAATTAGCTTCAAAACCTCGAGTTCCTGGTGTAATGAAAACCAAATACTCAAAGATACTTCGCTTTATTTCACACTCATATATTCGTTAACACTAACTAAATAATACTGATACTTAAATAACTTAACAGAAATACAGCGGCAAGACCTCGGACAACTGTTCACATCGACTCCTCCAAGAGAATTGAATCTCCTCAAGTGATTACTTCCCACCTGACCTCCTTCCGACAACTCACTTACCAACCACAATCGTGCCATCTTGCCAACGAGTCATTTCATACAATAGAGAAACTCTTATTGGCTATGTACTTAAATTTGTTCTACTCATAACCAATACGTAACAAATTCTCTTGATATGCCCCTAATCGATAAGTCGTTGGTTATGGGTATCAGACTCTAATTAACTTCCAGTTTACGTACGTCCATACAATTTCCAGGTGGCTATAAACCTTCAGGCAATCATTACCCTTGGCTAGTCGGCATTGAATTCCCGAGCTATGATCTGAGACCGAGAATTGAATGCACTGGTGCTCTAATCGACAGAAGGCATGTTCTAAGCAAAATCGATTGTTTCGAGGGAATTTTATTCCGAGGTATACCGTAAGTATAGTTTTTTTAAGCATGTTATTTGTTTAATTGCACATTATACATTCTGTAAGATAGCGGGCCTCCGTTGGATTCAGAAGGCTCAGGATTGGTCAGATTGGCAAAAATTAGGAAAGGCCTATCCAGCAATGGACGTCCACAGGCTGATAGATAGATAGACACATCCTGTTTTGCCCCTCTCTTCTTGATAGTATGAAATCACCAAGGAAGTCTATAAGGCTATAACATAATGCTACAACTAATAGGAGCTGAGTATTTGATGAAATGTTACAAAAACGGTACAAATGTTTCAAGGTCATACGAAGCTCGCCGGATCTACTAGTTGTGTATAAAATATAAGTTTTTATTGAACTTTGTCTAAGTTTGTATAAATTGTCATTGTATTCATAAAGATAGGCTTTCAAATTCTTCAAGTTCACTTTGGAATCCTATAAGGTTAAATGATATACATGTCCAAGTTTATTATTTGTCTTTATCCGGGCTGCGGTTTAATTTCGTAAGTCAGGCTAAACTGATGTAGATAAGCGATTCTAGTCCTTAACAGTTCGTTTTATACACGATGTAAAGCAGTTTTAAGGGAGAGAAATAACATCCATAGGATCTATATTTCAATACGTGACGAGAAAATTTTGTAGACCTTATTATAAGCTGTGTAGTTGTTCGCTAAACGGATGAATAAAATAAATTATTAGTTCACTAAAGTATATTTTTAATGTTACAGTATCGAAAAATAATAATCTAAACTATTTTTTATTTATTCTAGTAAATATACCTCATTTTTTATTTTAGTACCAAAACAAATTTATCATATCCTATTTTTTCTTAAATTTTTTAAAGGAAAATACCTATTTCTTTAATTGCATTTATTAATAAGTTGTTTGAATGATTTATTATTTGTTTTTATTGACAATAATAATTAAGATTTTTATTTGCTCTTTACATTGTCTGTTTAATGAAGGAATCATTTTAATTTATTCGCCAGTTAGCGGACTAGACATTTCGATATAATTGTACCAATGAATGTACGCCAAATTGTTCAATGTTAAAAAATGTATGAGGGAAATAACTCATAAAAATTTTGTTTAACCAATGCCTTTGTTATACACTATGTGAAATTTAAAGAGTAATTTTTGCTGTCTTGAAATTTTCTCAGTCTAAATTTGCAATACATTGGCTTACAAGCTAGACAACCCTCTCTGGGTCCGCTGGAATGGTGGACATACGCTCGCTAATAGGCGAGTGTGTATTTAGTACCTATGTAGTCTTCTTTTTGCTTTATTTATTTATTAAACTAACATAGGATAAATATATTGTATTACTAACCCATGTGCTGTTGTATAACAACTAACATAGGCTTAAGAAAATATGTGTGTTACTAACAAAACTATGGACTCAAGGGTCTGAAATAAAGATTTTATTATTATTATAAACAATTTCATTTATTTCAACAGAAAATCAGTTCGACTCGGCCCTTATAACATCAAAGACGATAACTGTTATGATGACTACTATTTCGAAAATAATTGCACCGATATAGGCGGTATTAGTATACCCATAGAGGTGGTAATACTTCACCCGGAATACGATGAAAAAAAAAGCTTTTTAAATCCATCTGCCAATATATACGACATAGCGTTGATCAGATTGCGTGAACCGGTCACTTACACGGGTAAGATATCTGTTTTTTTAAACAAAATTTATAAAACCATTTCAAATCCAAGCCCCTTGCCGTTTTTCTTTCTTTCTTGATTACTGATGCCTTTAATGTTATCTACATGATGTCTATTAGCGATGTGAAATGTCTTTTTGATGTGGGATTATGTTTGGTTGTTAGTTATTTCCATGAAAAATGTGGAATTACAAAATTAAAATAAAGTAACATAATATAATTATTATACAACTGTATTCGTATTATACACGAATGATTCGTGATCTTTTAGCAAGCGAGTTAACTGATTTACTAATTATTTGTGTGTATTTAAGTGCATATGAAAGTGTATCACAATTAAAATGTAAATTAAATTACAAATATTTGTTTGTGTTCTTTTACATTGGATAAATTGATGGTTGACGTCCACCCCAGCTGATAGTAAGTGGTGAAAACGTCTAAGATGGTGGAAGCACTGATTAAGTAAAAGCCTATTGACTCGACTCTTACACTCCCACATGTTTTTGCAGGATAACATCAGCCAAATCCGCTAGTTGAATTATAAACTCATAATCATTTTTAATTTCCTTATTTCAAATAACCCAACTCTTAACGTAAATCTATTTTAAGCTAATAAGCTACAGCAATCAGATTACAAATAGAATGGCTTGATACATTTTACTTTGAAAATTCCGAGGTGTAATTCATGTACATACATATATTATTATGTATACTATTCCTTGGAAAGGTGTATTACCTCTCAAGTATTCCCTTTCAAATTATTTCAGATGTTATCCGACCAATATGTCTGCCCACTAGTGATATCACTATCTCAACTGCGACAGACGAGTTGTTTATAACCGGACTTACGTTTAATTTTGAAAATCCAAGGAGTAATGAATATTATCAGGATACTGCGACATACTTGGTTAAAAATGTAAGTAATCAATAAATTTAAACTTGTTTTATAATTACTTTTTGGAACAATGTCCTCATTTGTTATATTTGCCAATTGCTAAGTCATATGACATTAATATGTATTTATATAAAGAGTAGCATAACAATTACTATGATTTTATATATGAACTCTGTGGTACAGTAGTGTTTATTATTTATTTTCGACGTCACAGTATAGTCATTATTATCCCACCCATTTCCTTCTCTTAACTATGGCATATCATGGTTTCTTTATGTTACGATCGCTCTATAGCGATAAAACTGCCTTTTATACAAATATTATTAAGTTAGAGATTAAACTTTTACTTGTCATCTGAAAGAATACTCTCTTCTAGGATTAGGCATATTTTTATTCATTTTCAATTTACATGAAGAGTATCGTATTCAATTTACATAAGATATCGGTATAAACTTCAATCATTTGTCTATATGAGATAATAATGAGAAAATCACATTCAGAAGAGTGATCATTGAACACGATAAAGTCAATGAGAAGTTAAGATAAAGTTTTGTTTTCAAGAAGCTAAAAAATATGTATGACTATAAATTATTCAATATCATGTATGTATTACATGTCAACGTGCTTCCGTCATTTAGCTTTAGTATATTTTCCTTTCTTTTTTTCTTGACCGATAACGTTATGGGGTAAGATGCAGGGTACCAAAAACAAAAATACAGACCAAAAACACCTCCGAATAATTCAGAATACTAACGAAATGAATCATGTGTCTTCATTGGTGAACAACCTAAGTAAAGGTTGGCAGGCAAAGCCAGTCATGATGGTTTATTGGTAGTACGAAAATACAATAAGAAAAGAAATAAATACGAGGAAGAAATTAATTACATTGACTATAATAGAAAATACACACTGATCATTCTTATCTATACTAGCGACCTCTCGCAGACAACCTCTGAGGTTAAGGATTGAGTCCACTGATAGTGCTTATTCTTCTTATCTAAGAACATCCTTCATCTCGTAACTTAATGCTCCTATCTTAAAAAAAATATTGTAATCTATTTAACCACAAAATTTATGTCATATAAAAGTAAATTAACGCTTAAGCACTACTTTTTTCTAGACTTTAAACATTGTCACGTATTTCCTTCTGCTTTTTGGCTTTTCTAAATTGTTTAAATATCTGTCCGTTATACTCGTATCTACATATGAATTCTTCTTTTATATTTTCACTTTGTTTTAAAATAAAAGTCTTCCACACAATAGAAAATATTTTGTCACCTTGGTCAGACCGAGATTAAAAAAAATAAGCTGTTTAATGTTTTTCTAAAAACATAATTTATGTCATGTAGGTATTTATAAAATGAACGTCAAATATCTACCAAATAATCTACCATCGTTTGGGAAAGGTGCGCTATAAGAAGTAAAAGTAACGAAAGATACATCGCATCACATCTTTTTAAAGAATATCTATATTCATTACAAATTTATTTTGAAATACTAACTTGGGCTGAAATATATCCATCTACAAAATATTACTCTTTATCTGTAAGTCGGGTTGAGTTCTTTAATATTTCTAAAGGTTAATTTCAAGAAGCGACCTTGGCTGTTTATTACAAAAAATATCGGAGGCTTACACGCCATGAGGAAGTAACAAGGCGATGTCTAGTTCTGGCTTGCCAATTGTTTATATCTTGTTTGCTAATTTTTTTTTATTTGCTTACTTTTCAGCTTACGAAATGTAGTATCTTTTAGCCATAAGCATCAACTGGATGTTAGTTTTGACTGGTAAATTGTTGAACATATTCTGTCTTATCCATTATGATCATTAATCTCACTTTCAGGAATGTCAAAGTTTAATCAATTTAACGGTAGCAGAGGATAATATATGTGCTAAGACCCCGGAAGGCTTTACCTCTTGTCTGAGGACCGGGGCTCTTTTAATGAATAAGAAAAGGGACAGATATGAACTGGTTGGTCTGGTCGAACTTAAAACAGCCTGCGCGATTGGCAAAGTATTCAACAATTTGTATGTTCATCTCGTTTGGATCCGGAGTGAAATACAAAAGTGGATACGTAAGTTCAAATTATTTATTGTTTTTGTCTAATACGTGTAAAGGGCCATATGCCGACATTCCACTACAAGTCACATGACCATGACCCGAAAAATCTAAATCACGCGATTGAAATTTTCTATAAAAACATTATATATACAAGTTCTGGGCACTGATAATAATCGCTCTCCAGCCATGATATGGCCAATAAAGCGGAATTTTCTGCCAAGCGAAACTTTGGCTTTAGAACCATATTTCAAACTTAGTGAATTTTGCTGAAATTGATTATCCGTCACAACAATTTGAAGTTAGAATGACGCCAACCGTTAACTGTAATTAAGTACATACTTTACAACGTTAAAGACATACGCAAAGAAACCGAGCAAGAGCAAGCCCAACTTGCACGTCGAGGCTTACGTACCACTACACGTTGATTAAAAATTACAGATGGCTGTGGAAAACGCAAAGTAAAACACGTTGAGCTGATTATGAACGGAGAAGGCACTAAAGCAGGGGATTGGCCATGGCATGTCGCAATTTATAGATCGGAGAGTTATATATGCGGAGGAACAGTTATATCCAAAACGATGATATTAACCGGTGAGCAAAGTGGTTTTATAATAATTATAGTTTATTTCAAATGACATAAATTAATATTATCACAACGTAGAAACAAATTGTTACACATAATATGTTGGAAAGGAAGTGAGAATATTACTACAAAAAAAATAAGAAACATGAAACATCAATTGTTACATTGGACGTGAACTTTGTTTCGAAACGTGAGGCTATCATAATCTAGTATGTCAATAATGTGTCTATAAGTCGACCTATAGACAGTGATCTTCCTTTATTTATGTCAATAATCAATGAAGGAATAGACAGATAACAAAGTTATATACATTAGATAACTACGCGAGTTGACTTGTGAATGCTCGCTTATAATAAATAACTATTACGAAAGGGTTATATTAAATGAAATGCCTCGCATTACATCATAATATGAGTAACTTCTCGATGCGCTCAAATCTCAGCAGCTCTCGTCGATCCTAAGCGATCGACAGAGTTAAGCATCTGTTCGCACAGTCAGTGTCTGGATGGGTGACCGCAAGTGGCAAAAATTTCTTGAGCGTACCTACGCTTCGAAGGGCACATGGAGCCGTCGGTCCTGGTGGTTATCGTAAATAGAAGTTGTCTTGCCTGTCGGGGGATTTCGGGTGGCATAAAAACTTCCGACACTTGGATTGGCGACTAACTCCTCCAACAATCCACATTGGAGCAACGTGATGGAAGTGGATGAAGAGAGACGCATGTTCTGTAGTAGGCCCTTAATTTGTATATGATAGCTCCGAGATATACAAGGTATTATTTTAATTCTCAAGAGCTCTCCTCCAAAGATTAAGTTTTTTTTATTACCTTCAACAAGTTAATGCTTGACGTCAACCCACCTGATGTTAATTGGTGACGATGCCTAATATTGGGGACGCACTAACTTAGTAAAAGCTTATTAGTATATACATAGTGGCGCTATTAATTGGTCTACGTTATTGACGCAGTATGTTTTGTCTTCTCCAATTCCGGTGAAATAATAATAATTTACGGGATTGCTTGTTACAGCTGCACATTGTGTTACAATAGGTGGAGTACCTGCTTCACCAGAAATATTTAAAGTAATTTTAGGAAAGCACTATCTTATTGGCGGAGATGTAGAAACTCAGGACAAAGATGTAAGTAATAAACTTGTTAGTGATTGTTCAAATAGTTCGTTAGTAGAAATATCTGCACTCGCACTTGTTACTGTGCCTCACAGTCTGTTTGCTAATTTAAATACTAGTAATCTTTTGTTTCTCTTTGAGCTAACTTTTATTTACGTTAATAAATTACTTAAACATTCTAAAAAAAGTAATTTTCTTTGTCAGGCATCTCGTGTAAACATGTAAAACCCATTTAATTGTTTTGAAGGACTAGAGTTTCAACATCAAATCATTATAAATTTGTATTCGCAATTTTTTCCCAGGAATACTAAGTAGCATAATTATAAATTTACCCATTAAACAAATAAATTAATTTACACATGATTTCAACCATTAAAAGCCACTGTATGTTCAATTAAATAGGCCCAATATCAAGATTTGTTACAGTTTTATATGTATAAATAGAAAAACATATATATTTTTGTTCCACAGGTTCACTCACTAATAGTTCACGAAGAATTTGCTTCAAGAAATCACTTGCATAATGACATAGCCTTAATAAAATTGAAAACGGAAGCTACTTACAATGACTATGTTCAGCCTGCCTGTATATGGTCTACTGAGGCTAACGATCGGCTTTCGAGCAATGACAATATGGGGACGGTAAATAAAACATTGAATATAATATTGTAGCTGTTTGCTTCGACTTTCTTTGCAGAAAAATTGGATTTTTAAGAGGGAAATATTTTGTAGGATAAATAATAATAAATAACGCCACACACTCATAGCCCCACACTAGTACACCCCGTGTCTTCGGTGCCATGCACAATACAAACAGACAATTACATACACCCAGACCGAGAAAAGAAATTTAAATTCATTAAATTTTAATTCTTACGCGCTGGGAATCGAAATAGAACCCTTCGAATGGCGGTCCTGCGTGGTAACCATAAAACTACGCGGGTTTTATTATTTTCATACTCTTCCCCAACATCGTATACCTAAGAAACTATTATAAAATTAGGTGCTTCTAAGTCTAGACTGCACTCTCGGTCAGTTAGTTCCATTTTATTATGTGGATATTATACCTAAACAATTTTTTTATTACGTCGCCCAGGTCGTCGGGTGGGGATTTGACCAATTAGAATGGCTGTCATCTCAACTCAAGCAAGCTAATATTCCGATAGTTTCTGAAATTACATGCATAAATAAAAACCCAACGTTTTATTCCAAAGTACTAAATAACAAAAGAAAATTCTGCGCAGGATGGGCCAATGGTAAGTACTAATAATTTGATTGTACGCAATTTGTTTTACGTACCTGTAGGCCAGTTGATAAGGTTACGTAGGAGAGGCACCGGTGTGTTCCTTGACGATACCGGAGCCTTCCCATATGCGTCTGACTGCTGCTCTTTTATTGATATTTACACCGATATTTACGATAACAGAGATCGTGAGTACCCACTACAATTAAAATGTCAACTGTCCGCGACGAAAAAAGTTTAAAATAAACCTATTGAGCGGTATTTATCATTCACTACCCTAATTTATATATTTTTTGTAGGAACATCGACATGTAATGGAGATAGTGGCGGTGGATTTGTAATGTTCATTCCAGACAAACCTACATCCGACCCCTCGGAAGCACTAGGTTCTTGGTATATCAGAGGAATTGTATCCCTGAGTGCCGCTGTAAGGAATACTGGACGATGTGATCCGTATCAATATGTTGTCTTTACTGATGTCGCTAATTATACGGCCTGGATCCACAAACATTTAGCGTACGAATTAGGGCCTTTAGAAGATTAATATGAGATTAAATAAAATGTTGTTCATTTTGATAGTATTGTTTCTTATTTTTTTTTTGTTATCATCACTTAGATAATGGGTGATAGTAGTGAGTTAAGAAATGATCAATAAAAAATTATCATGGAATATTATTTTGGATTCAGATATGAAATAAGAAGCTGAGCATAAATATATAGGAGAGTTTAGTTCAGTTGTGGATATTATAACCATCAATTTAAAAGGTCAGAGATTTCTATTTATATGCGTGTAGATACCCTTGTAAGAAGGCAAAATGAGGCTGTTGGCGTTTTTGTTTGTAGTGGTTCTTATGGTTTTAAATAAGTATACATGTAAGGTAGTTAATTTATGCGTTTCTGCTAAGCTGCGTAGTAGTTTGTCTGCTAAATTTGGTGTAATTATTAAATTTAAAACCATTCTCGTTGAAAAGCAGGTGTTCTCCACTAAACACTAAACTGCATGCAATTTTGTTGAAACTTTGAGCACACCTGGCATGTAATACTGTTTTTGAACATAATAGAGTATTTGACGGTATTAAAATTAATGTGTTTGTTATAGACATCTCCACACATTATTAACTTTAAACACTGCTTGCAGTTAAATAATTTGAAAATAAGTATTAGTTTATCCAAAAATCCATTATTAAAAATACACTTTATTAAACGTTGATCACGTGATAGAAAACGGTCCAAATAGCGTCAGGTCTACGATGACGTCACTTACAGGTAAACATCTGTACGCCTACACTACCTTATTTTCTATTTCACAATGTAACATCACCGAAGAGAGTAATACGCCATATTGCTCATAGAACTATTTTGGCGGGTTATTGAAATAACGAATTTGTAACTTGAATTTTAAGTACAGACAAGTCTTAAAACGAAGTGGACTTCTGATATTTTAATCCATCCAATACAAAAGTCTTAGTTTCATACGTCGAATAAGTACAATTAAATCTGAAAACTTAATTTACGCCGAAGTTTATTACCTAATTTGAAACCCTTATGACGTGTTGTCTTAAATATTGTTTTTGTAAAAACAATATTTTTCTATTGAATGGCACTTAAAATTTTTGCTTGGCAGGTATCTTCGATCATAGTTATAACGATTTAAAGCTTTTAAACTTGGACATTCTGTTTGCACTGTTTTTTTATGTCGTAAGCAGGCAAAGATTGGTCACCAATGGTAAGTGATCACCGTCGCTCATGAACATTAGCAACCCCATAGATGTCACCAACGTTGCCGGCCATGGAATGGGAATAGTGGGAAAAACAGAACTGGCACTCCAAGTGGCAGGCGAATCACGACGTATCACGACTGATTTACTCTTGAGGGTGATAGCTAGCCAGTTAGACCGTGGAGGTCTTACCAGCGCATGGAGAGGATACCTTTGGAATTAGACTAGGCAGTTTCCAAAATCTTGAGACCTCTAAAGATGGACCGGGCATCAGGGCCTCGTTTATTAACCAGCAGGGTGTACCTCTTACAGGTGATGCTGACATGTCCTTGTAGCTCGGGAGTAGAATACGAGCTATGGTATCCCCTGCCTGTCGTAAGAGGGGACTAAAAGAGCGTTGTCGGGGTTGCGGGCGGCTAAAGGGGGAGCTCGAATCACTCATCATGGCCGCGTACTGTCTTCATTAGGGCGGTAGCGTGATGGGAC
>DWJN01005147.1:0-11725 GCA_018248895.1 Carystus phorcus
ACTTTTCATCACGCTACAATCAATAGGAGCAGAGCAGTGAAGGGAAATGCTCACCACCACTTCCACGCGGATGAAGTTGCGGGCGGCCACTAGTAATTAATATAAGTGCTTATACTCATACCCTCGCACTAAGATTCCCTCTGTCGTGGCATGGACAACACAGTAATGTCACATAAATAGCTGTTCTAGAAATCAAACCCGGGAATGCTAGCTTTGCACTTTCACTTGACATTTCCGACTAAGCTACTGAACCGTTATCAACATACATATGTGTAGAAGTACCGTATCGTGTAAGAAAAAAAAATGTCACGCAAACTAACCATATCGAACGAGTGTTAGGGTCATTATTTTTTCTTATTTCACAAACAGAACGGTCCGCGCCGTAAAAAGAAGAGCTATCCCCCGTATAGGATTAGGCAGACCGCACGGTTTCTGAAATTCAATTATTACCTATCCCTTAAATTTCGAATGGCGAGTACGAATCTAGATCGTTATGTGTCAATCTTTCAATTCGTTCTAGACATATTCGACTTCATAAACGAAAACATTAATAGAAATTAAAAGACATATTTTTTGATTATTTTTTTATTAAGAAAAATAACTGTTTTTCTACTGCTGCAGTTGTTTTTACAAAACACAAGACTTAAATACGTTTATGCTTTAGGCGTAGTTGACTTTCGAAAAGTGTTTGTAAAAACCTACTTCGAATAAATGATTTGATTTGATTTGATCAATCCCACTAGATGTTATTTGGTGGTCAGTTCCAAGGTATTGAACGAACTAACTTAATAAAAGTCCATTCACTTTCCTTTGGACACTTGAAGTATTTGTTGTTATTTTAGTTCCTCACGTAGGCATATTGAAATATTATAATGTATTTTTGATAACAATTCTTTCATAGTTGTAATCGTGTAATCGTAGCTTACTATGACGGCGAGATGCTTCGATATTAAGAGATCGATTGAGTTAAGCTGTTGCGCATCACACTGAGCCTCCACCAATCCGCACTGGAGCAGTGTGGCGGAGTATGCTCTAGGCCTTCTCAGTGATGAAGTACCCTGTAGTGGGCCAATAATGGATTAAAGGCAAGCAACCGTGAAAAGACAGAGATGGGTGACTGTTATTGGCAAATATGCGTTGAAAGCTTCCTTTATTTGGAGAGCACATTACGTCATCGGTCCAGGTTGTTTTCGTAGATTGCAAATGTCAAAACTTCCGTGGCTTGGGTTGACCGGTGACTGCTCTATCATACCACATGGGAGCAGTGTGGAGCTTTTTTACTTCCCTCCTCGCGTCGTATTCCTCATTACTACGGGTCGTGATCCCCTCGGTAGGAAGACTATTTTTCGGCAACCAGTTCGTTGCTAGTTTTGATTCCGTTTTAGTTTCTAGCCCCGTGCCCTACAGGCCTAGAATGGGTCGAAATCCGTCACTAGGTTTTATACTGAAATATATTCGTCAAGAACAGATAAGTGCCGAGGATCAGCGCTGGTGAAATATTCAGTATTATCCCGAAAACAATATCCCGGCACTACCAGTGTCGGCGCACATAAACAACATCCACCGTATATTTCCATCTAAAAATTCACACAAATCGTCCCATCGCATTATGCGACGAGTGTGAGATTATCATAAACGTATAAAATATATCGCGCAACTTAAACAGGATCGGTGAAGCTCCCCTCGCCACGTTTTTCAAGCATGGATTTATTTAAATACGCCGTAAAACATTTCTGGAGTACGTACTCAGGATTTTACGACTACGAAAATAATTACGGCATGTTTAATAATTAATTGATTAATTTTAATCAACCTTTTTATGTTTTCGGCCAGACGTTGAGAATATTAAAAACATTTTTAGAGGTAAATGTATCCAATTAAAAATTTTGATACTGCTGTATAGAATTTATTACTTGAATTTACTTTTGAAGTAATCGTCAAAGTTATTCACGATTAATTTTAAATTAAGTATCCGAGTAATACAGAATAGGTACTGTTTATAAATAAAGGCCTCATTCGGGGGTAAAATTCTGTTGGAACAACGTGACTTTGTACGGATGTTAATTAAAAAGGATTCGAGTTGTCGACAGTATCGCGATACGCTTTATTCCTTCTAATTTAATGTACAAGAGTCCTCATAAGTGTTTACGGTACAGAGCCGACAAAACAACAGATGTCCCAAACAGGAGCCCAAGTTTGCAACAAAGCGTTATGAATAATGAAATAGATGCTGTACAAAGGACCGTTTTACTCCCTTTAAGAACAGCCACAGGGCGCGCTCAAAAATTGTGGTGAAATCGTCGGTAGGGCGTTGAGAGTAAAAAACGGGAGCGCAAAGTGTTTTTTACGGCTCTAATACGAGTTTATTAAAATATTTAAAGCGTAACTTTAGCGTGAATTTCCCAAAAGACACTCGCAGAGGTCCCCGACCCTCGGATGGAAGTTTACCGACCGGCGACGAATGATAAATTAAAAGGCGCAGAACGAGCCGTGTCAGCTCGAGCCTTGAGCAGCGTGTCACCTCATCGAAATGCTTTTATCTTCATAAAGTAAATATTTTATAATATCGTTGCGTGATTGCGCGGTTTGCTTATACGTTTATTATAATACTTTTGTATATATTTCAGTGAAACCAGATACGGCGTTCTCAATCTCTGAATACCTCACCGGGGAATGCCTAATTAACAATAATTTTATACAATACAATTACAAATTGGACTTTTTAGAAATTGCTAAATATGATAATTCTTATTCGGTTTATTAATAACATTATCTATCGATGATTTGATTTTCCCATAGAAAAATAATTTGTTTCTGTAACTTTGACAATTATTGTTTTGATTTCGAATAGACAAGAATATAATTAAATTTTGAATTTAATCTTAATAATAAAGTTTCAAATATACAATTACGGCACAGCGATTGATTTAACCAAAAGTAAACGTTATTATTTTAATCGATAATCATAATAATCTTTACAAAGTTGAAAAAAGAAAACAATGTTTTACTAGTTGCTTTAGACATACCTACATTTGAGATATAAACATTTAATATTAATTTATTAACGTTAAATTTGAAAAAAAGTATATTACATTTGGTAAATATTCATGTTTGGTAAATATTCATATTATCAAATGTAAAATTGGTTCCAACTCAAATTATTAAAATTCTGCAAACGGATAGTGTACCAATACCTTGCGAGAATACTGCTCACCACCAGATTAATGAGGCCTCCATCTGGCAAGAGTTAAATGAGGTAGTGCATATGCCTTACATATAACCGCTTGCGATAGAATTGTAAGTTAACAATGACATAATGTGGTACAACAAAAATAAAAGCGTTGCTTCTAGAACGTACAATCTGCTAAATCTATATACAATAGCTGCTCTGTAGTTGCTATCAGCAGACCACAAAGAGAATTTAATTACAGAATCCGATTCCAGCTTTGCATTGTATAAATTCAATTGGTCTGAGTATGGAATTGGCTTGCAATCTAATAAATCTAGGCGACCAAATGCTCTATTACACACAGACTGTCTACCTGTGTCCCTTTCAAGACTAGCTCTGATACAAGAATGTACAAGGCAGGGATTATAGGATCAGACGGCTTAACTCGACCTTATAGAAGGTTAATTAGATACATTTAGAATCAAAGAAGAAATGAGAGAATTTTATTATTGTCATAAAGATGTTTTCAAAGTTTTGGATTTGAATTCTAGTCGTGGGAGATGTTTATTAGACACATTATTACTTGTGCGAGGGTTATTGGTGATGCTGTTTATTTTGTCCATGGTACTCACGATAAACGGTAACCTAGTGCGGGGTGTGTGATAATATGTGATTTTATTAAGTACTAGGTGACCCGGTCACTTCGTTTCGCTTAACAGTCAATGAATGAGTGACAAAAATTGACAGAATTTCTTTATTTATTAACAGATTTGAATGAAAAAAAAAACATTAAATGTTATATAATACAGAAAACTGTATTCAAATCGAATAAGCCGTTTCTGAGATTACCGTGCACACACATAGACATACAAACTTACAAATATACAGGCATACTGACAAACAGACAAAACGAATAAACATTGTTTTGGTTTCTCTTGCCTATAACGGGCGGCCATTATGACTTTTTAAATATATTTGCCATGTACAAACAGCGATCAATTACAGTTTTATTATATATATAGATAAGTTGAAACAAGAACTGCAATATATTCAACACAATTTCTATGTGTTTGATAAATTCGCACCAAAACCGGGGCCTAAATTCCCATTCGTCCATTGTGTCGTAGACATTGTGGCGGAGGCCTTTTGTGGCTGTGCTTTTAGTTCTTACCGCCACCGCGCCGCGCCACCCCTTCCTGCACGTCGGGGCACATCTAGCGCGTAGTGATGTACCCGCTACACGTCGGTCATCCTTATTTCTTTTTAATTTTTTCATAAAAATCAATGTTATTTTGTTTTTTTTAGTATTTTTTTAAATGATTTTTTTATTATTTTTAGTTTTTTTTATAAAAGTAAATGTTATTTTGTTGTTAGTTTTTTTTTATAAATGTCAATGTTATTTTGTTTTATACGTTTTCGTGCCAAATCTACTCGACCAATTATCATGGGACTTTGTACATGTTGTTAGAGGTATTAAAAAGGATATAGGATAGTTTTTATTAAAATAGGACTAGTAGATAGAGCATTAAACACTTCTTGAAAAAATCAGTTACATGTATTAAAGATTATTACTGGTTTTCTCTTGCGGTTGTTTTGAAAAATATAAATATATTTATAAATATATACAAATAATTCATAAATTATATTTTTCAACATATAACAGTAGGTCTAGTTAGGAAGTTGTTAAAGTGGAGTTAAATTTAAAAGTTTTTAATCCATCTTATGTCAAATGCTGCAATTAATACTTACTTTGCTTTTTTTGATAACCTTTACATATAAACACTTATGGAATCACTCCTTGCTTACGATCATAGATATAGACACTTGAGTTTATTAATGAGTTGATTAAATTAATGATTTTTAATTGCCCTTACCAAATAGAAATATGATTAAAAGATCTTCACTCGCAGTATTCTTGTCTTAACGAAAATTTTTGAAAACTTTCTTTAATAAAATGGTGAGCAAAGCTAACATAGGTCATATGAGTAAAAATTGCAATTTAAAACCTAAAATCTATCTCCACGCACAATACTAAACCTTAAAAATGGTAAGACATAATAGCGCGCGATATCGATATAACTATACCAACAGAAATCTCTATTGAAAACAGCACTTTTGAGTGATTGCAAGCGAACTCAACAAACAATACGTAGAGAGTCAATCTCGCCATGAATGCACTGTAGTTATATGGGATATTCTATGGCTTTTGTCAGTGTTTATATGGAATAGGCTTTATGGGGATCGATGGGTACCATCGTCTGCAGTCTACGTCACCACCGTACGGTAGTGACTGCGGCTTTGTGATTAAAACAATCCGTTTCTACGTTACCGACGGAACGATAAAATGAACAAGGTATTCTATAAGTCTACCATTTCTATTATTGAGGAGAAAATCATTAGCAATTTTATATAGTAATAGTTGTACTTATGGTATTCACGATTATTTAATTTTAAACGATTATAATGAAGTCTTCAAGTCAAGAGTGAACGGGCTTCAACTAAGTTAATGCGCTTTACCACCCAAGACTACTTTACCACTTACCATCAGGCGGGATTGTAGTCAAGCATTGACTAGTTCCAAATAAAAAAAAAATTGGTATTGTATGTTAAAATTTAAGTTTAATTCAAATTGTGATTTGTAAGAAACTTAGATGCTGTATTTGTATTTTTATTGTGGCGTAATGGAATGTCGCGTCTGTGATATATTCCCTCTTTCATAGTTTTTAACCCTTTTTGAAATGTATAACGCTAATTCCTATTCGCGACCGGTGACCCAAACGAACATTACTTTCTATAAGGACTAACATAATCGTCTGTAATAACCGGTTCATTAATAAGCATTATCATTCAACACCACTTGTGAGTGAGTGCCTGCGCGAATAGTTCTTAATATTTGTATAAATAAATCGTTCATTCACTCATTCACTCTGCTGTCACCACTGTCACGGTAATCAACAGTATAGTGGTAGAATCAAAAAATGACGTGCATAAGTGTATTGAAATAATACCTATATGAATAAATGATATTGAATTTGAATAACTGTTCGACTTTCAAATAATTGTTAAAAATTCAACCTATTATCATTTTGGTAATGAAATTGACACTATGATGATTAACAAAACTCATATTGATTTTAATGATATTTGCGTACAACATTTTTTCCTACTAAATGAACGGCGAAAGAAACTCCCCAAGAGCGTTCTAAACGATAATTCACACAAGATATACGTCGCTATAGTACATGATGTGTAATTACAGTCGCTCGCAAATACGAATGTTCAGTGCATGTAGGGTGGTCGGACATTAGATGCATACCGCCGTGTCGGCAGTCTCCACACGTATCTGTGAAATGCGCCACTTCAAGTGCGTGGCGCGGCTGTAAAATTAAATTAAAACCGATGAATTTTATTATAAAACACCTAAACGATCTAAGCCAAATTATATAAAAATCTGGTACATTGACACCATACTTCTTTATGTGAGACGATAATTAAAAATTTATTACAATTAATAATATTATCACGAGAGTATGTGAAACGCTTATTTGTCATCAGGATAAAAAAGTACAAATATCTTATCTATTGATTGATTTAAAAAAATATACTCTGCTCTCACCTATCTTAATTGTATGTTAAAATAAATTTATCAGTAAAAAATATAAAAAAAAATAAACGTTTAGATCCCTTCATTTGATACCCTTAGCGTGGAAGTGCATAAACATATATGTATGTTATATATGGCTGGTGCGTCCACATATTGGATTTCCAGCGACATCACTTAGATTATCACGCATTGTTGTTCTAAATAAATTTCACTTTAATTGATTGAGGATTTAAGGTAATATTACACTGAAACATATATGTCAATAAATAAAATAACTTGTAACGAAAATGATTATACTTTCAAGACACTACGGTAAAAAAGCACATTATACGTACAAGGTGTACTGACCATGTGATAGCTACGAGCTCGTATATGTGTGAACATTTCATCAAGAAGACATTAGGCGATTGCATCACTTCTTCCCAATTTTTTGTTCCGTCCGACAGGGAGGGTGTGCTGGCAATAATTATTTCCAAATTAACCGGAGCTGGGGTAAACGCCGGCTGCGCTAAATTAAATCGAACGACAACCATCGACTGTCCGGGCTCGACAACCTGCATGATCGTATCATACTATCGTCAAACTTTATTCTCTTTAACATTATTACTGCTATTATGTTTTCGTGCCTGCCTGGGTAGCTATCATTCTCTTGCTTGAGCCAGCTATCAAATGTCTTGTCATGTTCCAGCTCGAGGTTTGAGAGAACTTCTTCTCTTTCGTTCTTTTTCGTTCCGTTCGAGCCGTTTATTTCTCTTCTTTCTTGAGCAGCAACACATTGCTGTTACTACTGTTTTCGGGCGACGGTATACTTACTTCTTACTTAAACCTAGCCTTTTCTTTTGACGTCATGTTTTAAATATCTTTAAGTTAAGAGCTTAGCAAAGTATTCTTATTTTCCGTTTAAGTATTCTTAATTATCGGAAAGATATTCTAAAGCTGCTGAAGACTAATGATCTTACTTGTACTACCCGCAGATATTTTTGTTATTGCTAAGTACTTATTTATAATTTCTATTTATATCCTATTTCATTAATAGAAAGGACAAAATATTGAATAGGTATACGCCGCCAGTGTGCCATCAGCCTAGGTGGACAGCGAGCGAGCCGTTTACCCTAACGTAATGGCACCATCAAAATCTACGGCAAAAATGTGTTGCAAATGGCGCTTGTGAGCCGTTATTTAGAGTAATGGAGAAATATTCCGTCACTCGTGTTCGCTGCGTCCTGCTGGTCCGCGAATGGGGCTGACGCGCGCTCATTACGGCCCATCAGCGCAAGCCGTCATGTCCTTCATTAAAGATATTTTATCTTATGGAACGACATCATTAAAATTAAAATGATTTTCTTTTTTTGTACTCGATTAAGTCGTAAAATAGTTTGACTTACTAAGGCAAAAAGGGTTTTTTAATGTCTTGTATGTTTCTTTAATGTTTTGGGGCAATTGTCGCCAACCGATTATATCCAATTATACATGGATTTATATTCGTTGAATGTATATTTAATCCGCGATTATGTTTAAATCGGATGACAATGCATGATTGCCTAAGTGAAGTTCCTCTAAATCAAATGTGTTGGACGACTCAAGATAACGGATTTTTTTATGTAGGTACTCCACCGATATGAAAGGGTTTAATTCCTGTAATAAAAGCTTTTTTTAATATTGTTACTATATATTTATAAAAATATTTACTGTTCCAACCCGTTTAGTTTTAAAAGATTTTCAAATATACAGACCTCGCGTCGCCGGACTGATAATTTGCATATATTATCAAGCCAGGAATTTCGAGTGACAGGATTCGAGCAACATTTATCGTACAGGATTTATTACTACGTATAAACATATCATTGTGAAAGCTAGCTCCAAATCACAAGAAAGGGAAATCAAATCAAAAGGAATGATAAATATTGCCGCCATAAAATATTTAACGCGATGCCATCGCGGTACCGAGTAAAGTGTTGCCAGCTATTACAAACGGCAAAGACAACGGGCAATAACTATAACAGTAACATTTTTCTATGCCTCAGTTTGTTGACTGCCGGAAAGCCATTCCTGAACCCCGCTTAAACCTACTGGGTCACTGCCGGAAACATTTAAGACCTTATCACGTAAGTGGCAAGGTACATGAAACAGTTTAAGGACGAAGCTGATAACATTGTAAGATAACATTAGTTGGTTAGAGATTTCGGAATTCCTGCATCCGGAAATTCTTAGTTGGCATAGGAACGGGAATAATATCGTCCAATTTTGTAAATTGGAAAATTTTTGTTAGTTATTATGTTTTTCATCTTCATGAACATTGCTCTAATAAGGACTCCTTTCGATAAGAACTGTTACTTACCATCCAAGCTGGTCACATGTGGTAGCAAACTTTATACGATTTTGGACAGCATGGAGATTATTCAGGTAACTTTAAGATGTTCATGATATAAATAAACTGTATTTCATGCGGTTTTTACCAACAAAATATCTATTGATTCGTAAGAAAACTGGAGAGTTAAGCTTAAGATAAAGGTACCATGGTTAAATTATGGATAATGTATTAGCAATGCAAAAGGCGCCAGAAACAGTAACATTAACAATAACATTATAAATTAAAATAACCGTTCTAGGATAAATTATCCTACACCAGAAAGGTATTTAATTTATTTTCCTCCCTGATTAATCCGCGCAAAACTTATGAAGTATTTTCCGAGAGTAAATTCTGAGATATTTTACGCAAAGAACAAATACCGTAATCCATATCATCCCCCGCTTTGCTTCAAAGGAATTATTTTTTGTTTCCCCCTCGCTTGCGAACTAGCAGATGTTGTTTTGCATAGTTTTATGTTTAAATTAGCCCTGTAACAACGTTTGATTAAGCTTAAGATTTATGTTTTAATGATTATAACATTTAAAAAGTCAAAATTTCAAATGGTTGACAATTTATCTATCAATAGGACACTGTCAAATGTCCACCTGTTAAATTTTTTACCGCCATTGCAGTCCAGACCGTGACCATGATTTTTATGTAATTAATGAGCATTCAAGCCACATTTTGATTTATGAATACTGACTTCAATCCAATATCGGTACATCAGGGTATCGAATGAGGCGATGGAAGCCGGCTTGCTTGGTAGTAGGAATTCCTGTAACAATTATATTATTTAAACGGTTCCGTTTCGACTCGGGAATCAACCGATAGATATTAAGAGGCTAAGTACGGGCGCAAGTCAAGTTACTTGGTTCTCCTACAATTTACACGACATAACTAAGGGTTAATTTTAAAAACGTCGAGTTAGAGAAGCGGTGTTGCATATTGTAGATTTTTGTACTTTTAGGAAGATGGATTCGCGTAAATTAAGTTCCTTGCAGTTCCTTGCAGCTTGTTAGCACCATTCTCTCTCTTGCGTCAGCCACCAAATGATTATTCCGTTTGGGGGCCAGTACTTCCATTCTTCTTTCTTGTCCGACCACATGTAAATGATGCCTTTAGTATTGCTAATGTCCATGGGCTACGATGACCATTTACGTGGCTTGTGTGCTCGTCGTTTGGTGACATAAAACAACGAAATATATTAATACTGTTGAGGAAGTAGTAAAAAATCTGCTATCTTTTACCTTCCTAATGCATATATATTTGAATTTAGAGGTTGTAGCTTGATAGTAAAGAGTAGAATCGTTAATCTCGTTTAGGGTGTGATGCGTGAACTGTGTCGCCGGCCGCAGCCGCGGTCTTCGCGGTGGAATTCATTACGGCACGATTGTCTATCCTTATCCCTCTATAAAGTTCTATATAGCCTACAAGTATCAGTGCTGTGTTGCCACAGCTTTTGCTGAGTCCGATCCGTATCGCGGTCTTATGCTGCAACACAGATCTGTAGTGTACGTGAATTATATAGCGTAACATTTGTTTTTAAGATCCCTTTTGTATTTTTTATTCTTTTTCAATGTTATGGCTGTCATTTGTATTATATTAGCCGTGATTGTTTGATTTTTCTTTTTATTTTTACTTTCTTTCTATATTAGCTTAAGTCTTCTTAATATAGTATTGTCTATTTATTATAGATGTGTTATTGAGATTTTTATCCAATATTGTAAATTGTAAACGAACTTTTTGATTATGCCTGATTTTTGATGTCTGAAGATTGTGTTTCCAGATGTTTGACTTTTATAAAATCAGCTCAATGAGAAATACTTACAATGAAGTTTAATTTTGATTGAAACAGTAGTTATGTGCAGTGCGGTAGGTTTGTTATACATCCTAGGTCTCGTTGTCTTGTGGTTGACTATTGTTGCATATCTATTGTACGGTAGCGAGTAGATTGCAAGCCGAGGGCCATTATCCGTTTTGTATACAGAATGAAACTCAGCAATATTGTGTTCACCGCTAAATAATGATGAATTTTCTGTTATTCTCGGTACCCGCTCTCAAATGTTTCGGCCTTTGTAAGTCCTCTGTTATGGCTCCGTTCGAAATAAAAGTTTCTCGTTGTCGTTTTATACTGCCCGGAATAAGCCGTAATGAAAATGAGACTCGATATTATAATACAAATATAAAGTTTTTCTATATCGTTGTTGATTGTAGAAGTAAGTCATTTTTATGGGTTTTCCATAAAATTACATTAGACAACATTAAGGGCTCATTTCTTGATGGCTTTTGAATGGTTACTAGATTTACGTTTTCAATAATCTGTTTGATTGTCTCCGGAAAAGTTAGTTAAAGTTATAACAAGTACTTGCTTACATGAGAACTTTTTTGAGAGGAGATTTAATGATTTTTTTGTAAATACTTTGAAATTGTGAATCCTTTGATGCAATTTTTTCTCTTATACTTATTATACATCAGAGTTATACTACATAAAATTTTGGTAGTACAAACGACAGAACAGTTTCAAGTACGTCACACCCACTGTTATCTATGCCGAGGATTTCAGCCTCAGTTGGGACCCATCTCTGACCACCTCGCGCGGCCG
>DWJN01005148.1:0-11724 GCA_018248895.1 Carystus phorcus
CACCCCCTGATAGTTATTTTGGAAATATATTTAATGTACAGAATTGACTTCTCTACAGATTTATTATAAGTATAGAAGATAATTATTTATATTAAATTTACTTTAAATTCGGGTAAGAATACCGTCGCGGGAAAATTATTCTAGTCGTTCACGTTAGATGATGTATTCGACGAAGTATGGAAAATCGCCCACACGGGAGGGTCGTTCGCTACCAAACGGTGGATATTTGCCGTGCTCCGTGAGTTTGTGGAAAAGGGGATGAAGGAATACGTTCGCTCCGGCGCTATGGGCACAAGTTATGTTATTAAACGTCGATGACAAATATTCGTTTTCGCTTGTAAAATTCGACTGCTAAACATTAAACCAGTTTGTGGTAAATTAATTCATCTCGTACAACCGTAAGTGACAATAAATAGCGACTACTGCATTACATAATTGAATTTTGTTTGCAAACAAATTAATATTCTCTAGTAGAGTAAAAATCCATTCCACTGATATACGATAGTAATTACTTTAAAATTACACACATACAATTTGTGTTAATGTATTTTTATTGTTAAATTGATTGCTTTGAATTAATTCTAGCGAGTCCAATTATGAAGGAAGTGTAGAATTATTATACGAATAAACGGGCAAAATGAGTGAGAAATAGCATCGGTGTGCCCGTTTCATTGAATTTAATTAAGCGAAGCGAACGTTACTTTAGGGCGATCTTCATACAGCTAGTCATGAAAGCTTCGCTTGTTTCGAAGAGGGATATTTTAATGAGGTGGCATCCATGTGAATTATAAATTGTGTCGATAGTAGGAGGCGAAGCCGTCGTATTGTGTCTCGATGCTCGCGGCGCTCGAGATATTCAAAAGTAATGAAGTAACAAATAAGTTACAGCGACAGTTCCATTAATTTACATTAATATTAAATTGTTGCTACCTCCTTTTATTGACTCTCTAGTAATGTAGATGTAATTAGCGCGGCTACCGTTGAGGATCCCTTAAGATTCCTAGTACACTTGGGAACTACTTAAGTATATGCTGCCAGTTTTCTTCGTTATTCAGCAGGAAACGTTTGCTAGAACTCGCGGATGTCGGGGTAAAATTATCCAGTGTATTAATATTTATCACGTCAGTTCGTTAGTGATTATAAAAATACATTCTGATTGAAATTGCGTTGGAAATAGATTTAAATTTGAAGTTTACAACATTTATTAATTCTAAAAAATGTTGTTAATTTCGTAATTAATAAACTGTGCTTTCATTTATTTATTCTTGCTGTCGATCAGTTTTTAAAAGTTTATCGACCATGATCTCTGATTGTATTGTTTTTTTCAATTATTTTCATTTGATTTGTATATACGCCGGTCTTGGAATTTCTCACCGTCACACTGGGTGCTCTGGTAGAGTATGCTATTTCACATTAAGTTTTGTCTTTGTATCTCCTATTATCCTATATGGTGAATGCAATAAATATTGAATAAAAAAATGGCTTTATCAATGAACAATAAACCGACTTCAATTAAATATTCCAAAATACATATTGGTCACATGTCACTTGAACGACACCACATGACAAGCATCAGCCATCTAAGATAAAAAGAATCACCTAAATCGTAATTTAATTAATAGACACTTTAAAAAATCCAGTCTAATGAGAAATTCTTCCTTCTTCTTCTTCCTTCTCTTCCTTCAAGTTCGGTTAAGAATTAAATAGTATTACTTTACTTTCATTTGAGGAGTCGACTCCGACACGGCTCATACCTGCAAGAAGGACAAAAAATAATTAATAGGTAACTAGAAGAGATATCATGTTAGCTCGTATTGAGTAATAACATAATTATT
The DNA here is from genome assembly GCA_018248895.1 of Carystus phorcus. Classification (NCBI taxonomy): domain Eukaryota; kingdom Metazoa; phylum Arthropoda; class Insecta; order Lepidoptera; family Hesperiidae; genus Carystus; species Carystus phorcus. The sequence continues at coordinate 1,836 of DWJN01005148.1, forward strand.
TATTCACATAGCGCCATTCGTGTGACGTGTACAATGGGAACCATTGATATGTCGACCATTTACGATTTATAAACATTTTTCGAAAGTAAAACCACGCCATCGCTTCGGCAAACTCGCTACAAACACCCTTTGATCTGGATGTTCAAACGTTCCAAAAAAACATATCGTTTGAAAAACCAAAAGAAATATACTACATTCGAATCATTGACGTATGAATCGATCGTTGCTTCATCAGAAAAATTATTACGTTGCATACATAGAAGTAATTTTAAGAGAGACTTTTCGAAACTAAGTAAGACGAGATATAAAATTGCACGTTAATTTTACATTTACCACAGAGTATGGATATCCGTGATACAGTGCAGTCATTTGTTTTGTTGTTAAATAGCCACCGTCGGCCAAGAGGGAAAAGAGAAACAAAAATTCTGGTTTTCAGGCCGCGACGCGACAAGTCGTTTGACGAATAACTCGAGCAAGTCTTGATGAGCTCATTATAATTTTGATTTACTTTAAAGTAATCTGATGGTAGCTATTTACTCTTGACATAAATATACCCTCATTATATATACAGACAGATGAGCGGGTAGTTCAACAGTTATTGAGTAAACTTTACCTTCACCTTGCAGGTCAAAAATCGAACAAGTACAAATATTCTTGTACGAAATACATCCTTAATCTTAAAATGTGATCTCGTCAACACTATAAGCCGCAAAATTGTAAATGATTTATTCATGTAGGTATTATTTTAATACACTTATGCGTGACATTTATAGATTATTCCACGGTTTCGGAAAGGTGCCTTTACAGCGAAGAGAAGAAACTATTTTACTTAGAAACATTATCGTCATTAGAAAAGCCTTTCGACTTGGGATCTATTAAAATCCCAACTCGTACTAAGCTCTGGGACAATTATCTCCAAACATCTGTTCATTACGAAGCTCAGCGGACCTCCAGATCCCAGCGCTATTATCGTTCGGAAACACAAGACGCCTACTTTAGTTCAATCGATTGTTTCCGTTCCGATAATCAAAGTTTGTATCAAATTATTTCAACATTCCGTTGTATTGCGTTTCTCTCGATAATTTGAGTAAGTGTAATTTATTTGAATAGCGAAAATATCAATATAACGGCGGAAGTGATCCATATAACAAACCCATTATTTGTAACAATGTAATCTATACTAATATATAAAGCTGAAGAGTTTGTTTGTTTGATTGTTTGAACGGGATAATCTCCACCATGCTGCTTTAACTCTTCCAAATAATCATTTAGAAAAATGCTCTTAGACCTGCTAACCAAGATGTAAAATTAAAGTTCGTAGATTTTTAGAGTTAGGGACTCATCTTCTCAAGAGATCTGATAACCTTTAATAGTGATAAGAGGAATAAACTCGTGAACTATTTTCACATTTGGTAACATCTGTTTTAAAATGGTGATTAACAGATGACAAGGTAAGATACAACGTTCAATGCTATCAAACAGATTTAATGTTTAAGTCGCGAGACTGTTGACTATTTTACGCTTCGGTGTTACTGTGGAGTAATTTTATATGACGTCATTTACTCACAAAATCGCTACGAAAAAGTCGTTCATTAAAATACATACAGTCCCGCTTAACGCGCACCCTGTTACATAGCACGTCGCACGTTCCCGACCACCCTTCAAACTTATTATGCACTACAATAGAGAATAATTAATGTGGTGTTTGCTTGTGTTAAATTATAATTACAGTGTTGGCGTGTGAATGAGTGTGTCGGTAAGTGTTTATAATTTTAATAGCTGTATCAGGTGTGCGGCTCACAAAATTGCGATAGCTGTTTATCGATCCAGCCTCTAATTATTGTGTATCTGATTGAATGCTATAATTATGCAATGCTGTATTCAGTCATTTAATCCTGTCATAAATCTGCAATTTGATTATATGGATTAAGAAATAAATTTTGTATTTTGCGATTATCTCTAAGAGGCTCGAAAGTAATAAAAAAGAATTTGCACTAACGTCTACATTCACGAAAATAATAATGTATTTCTTAGAATAAAGTTTACTTATATGCCAACCTATAGGACGGTTTGTTAGATGTCGTTGTTAAAGTGTGACAGTACGATGACCGGACACAGAGGGAACAGTCTAGTCTCTATACATAGCGAGAGTTACATTTAAGTTATGTATTAAAATGTTAACATTATCCCAATGTGCAGATAAGAATAAGAAACGTTTACTTTTCAAAAAACAATGGTTTAACTTTATTCCTAACAGGTGATGGTGTCAAACATTAACCAACGCCACAGTCGGATTACATCTATTCACCTCGAACATCTGAAATGCCCATAGTAGGAAACGAAAAAAGAATACATAAAAACTAAACTATCGCTTGCACAGATAAATATTTTCTCTTTTTAACTTATAGAATCGTAAGGAAAATTATGGTATACACTACATTTATATATGGTAAGGGCACGCTGCAAGGCTACGAGCGATGAAGGCGGCCATTAATTACAACGACCAACCGTAGAGCAAGGAACATTCCGAGGACAAACATATACCGGTCGTGCCCAGGCGGAGCTACACCGATCTACAGCTGGACGTGACAGCGAGCCGCTGATGTCTCATGTCGCCGAGCTACGAGCGCGAATATTAATTGTACTACCTTATCTTTTGACGAACCGTTTATACGCAAATCTGTATTAATAATATTCTGTAACGGGTACACACTATATTTGTATTTTGGACCAATTAAATGGATCATAATCGAGGCGAAACTGCTGTGATGGGGAAACTATTTAAACCTGATATTGCATATACGTATTGCTATCAGGACAGTGTTGGCAATCAGCAATAGTATGTGATGTTATGGAACAAATGATCAAATTGGTAAAATGCAGTCCAATAGCATTTTCGGTCCAGTTAGATTTTTGCTAGATTAGCTTGAATCCGGCTGCATCCAGCGCGGAACTAGCAAAAATGTAGTTAAAATAAATACATGATTTTAATGACATGTAGAATTTATTTATTCATTTAAGCTATTTACTACTATAACATTTTTTATAATTCATTTGTTGGTAATTATATTGTGGTTTCGTTTCTTAATTCTTTAAAATAACTGACTTAAAATTGTGTTTTATGAAGTAACAAAAATTTAATAAACCATCAAAGTCAATGGCTTTAAGTAATCTCTACACAAGAACTATCTAATAAACCTGCTTTTATGTAATGAAATAAGGACGTATATAGTTGCAATTAATCTAACCTCTCTTGAAATTAAAATGGCTAGAATATAAGTAGTAATGTAATTGTCGATTAATAATACGATATCAAGAAGAAAAAAAATATTTAGTATTTTAAATTAAGTATCTGATAGTTGGTAGGTATCTGAAAGAAAGACCTTAGATAATATAAATATGGATAAAATTTTATCGAAAGTCATATCACGTAACCTATGTATTTCTCACTGAACTGCATATTTAACCTTTTGCCGAGACCCTTTCGGCCTCTACGCTGGACGGGTTTTTAAACAGTCATAAATAAATTTAATCTTTGCCTTTGATACATTTTTCTTACATACAGTAACTAATTTCGAATTGGATACAATTCCGGATGCGCGCCGCTTAATCCAGCACAGTATATTGGTTACAGCATGTAGAAAAGAAACGCTGGATCCAGAAATTTCCTAATTACAAACAAAACAATATAATAAATATCAGTTACTCTTTCCTACGAATATAGTTACAGGCTATCTTTATTTTCCTAAAATATATTTCCACGAAATGTATTTCAGAACTACTACAATTACGTCAAGAAACTATTTTTCAACGAATAAAACACACATGTGTTTATTGAAATAGGACCATTCCAAGAAATCTCAACACCACAACTACGGTTTTTGTGTCAAGGGATGAAAAGAAAAGCCTCGTGTTTCAAGTGTATTAGCAGTCGCTATAATTTGTTTACTGCAATTGAGATTTATTAGTTAACAATTTGAAGGTTTTCGACCCTAAAACTAATATCAGTACAGTAATTTGCCAGTATATATAGGGGTGTACTTCCCCCTACTTTCTTACTTTCCCCCTTTGCCGTCCCCAATATAATATGCGGTGACAGTATTGCATCAATCATACCAACACTAAAATTTTCAACTGAAGTTAGTACTCCTTACGATCTAAGACTAGAAGACTTATGCTCCATCATCAGGTCAAATTGTAGGGAAGTATTAACGTATGTTAATAATAAATACGGTACGAGGTTGTCAGTAATTAATAGGCAAGATAGATTATGTGAGAGATTATGAGCTATTTAATTAAATGAAACTGTCAATTTGATTTAAATGAGCCAGTAGATGACATGTTTGAAGATTTAGACACAAATACTTGTGGTATATTTGTGGTAAAATACATTGAGGTATGTTAAGTAAGAATCTGTTTCTCACTTAATACTCGTACTTGTATTAAGGAATGAAAAACATATTATTTCAATTTGTAGAGATTCATACAAATAATATATTGTTAAGTAAGAATGTAGTGATGTAAGATGTAGTGCCAATGGACTCGGAATAAAGTAGCTGTGATATGTCCGTCTGTCAAAAGCGCAAGATTTTTTTGCCTTTCGTGTAGAAAACTGTTATAGTTTTTAATTAAGATGAAAATAAGAATCTTAAATACTAAAGCAAGACATAATTACCGATATTGACGTGGACATTATTCATACTTGAAGCGCACGACTCATTCACAGAAACATTTGCATCCCAAATGAGGCTCGTTCAAAGGAGGTAATGAAATCAGGATAACTGTGCGGCTTGAGGTCGGTGCCCAAAAACCACAATTTGAATCGAATAGCGTATTGTATTATGCACAAAGTTTCAATTAGAATGTACAATGAAAACCGATAAACGTAATTTTCGTTACATCGACAGGACCACATATGATTATATTATAGCATTTGATTGTATTATTGCATTCAGTATGTCTTTCTATGTCATGTTTTAATGAACTAATGGTAAAATTATCTTTATAATGGTACGACGTATGATATTTGTTACAGCAACCTTATAGATGTAGGTTCTGTGTGTGGTTGTGTGTATAAGGGTATCGGTGAAATGTTAAAAGGGCCTATAGCTCCACGGGTCTACGGTCGTGAGTTTCGATGGTTACTGTTTTTGAAGCTTATCACAAGAACTCGTGCGGTGAAAGAAAATTCTCTCAATGACGTCGCAGAATACGCAGTAGGTTTACTCAATGACAAGAAACCCTTGGTCTATAGTCCGCCAACAATACAAAGCCATGACGTGGTACAAAATATACAAAAACGAAAATAAAGTACGTCACGGAAAAAATATCTAACAATGTCAGCACGCTGTTTGATGTTTCGGACGGATGCGTATAGAATTAAAATATGTCGACATGCTCCGGCGATATTTTCGCTCAGCTCAGGGATTTGAAACCCTTTCTTCACCCGAGCTGCCCCACCGAAAGTTTGATGACAATCTTCTATTTCATTTCAGATTTTGATTTAGCTTTTATTCGAAACTATCAAATTGTTTTCCAAAATAAATATAAGCTGACCCAGCAAACGTTGTTTTGCCATATAAATTAAAATTTAAAAACTATTTTGATAACCTTTAAAAATGGTTATGGTTATCCTTAAGAGCTAGGCATATGCTGTTGGGGACTTTTATTTAGAATTTTTAAAGGGAAACAATATTTTTTTGATACATGATTTTTGAGTAACTTTCATCGTTTACTTAGCGCACGCAAGGAAAGCTCAATATTTTACTTATTTATATTCTATATATATTTTACTCCTCTTCGATAAATTTTAGCGTGATGTTATTAACCTTACCTCGATAAATGTCTCATACTATCTCATACTTAAAGAATTTTTCAAATCGGTTTCAAAAGTAATTCCTGAGCATAGCGCGTTCCAACAAACAAGCAAACTCTTTAGCTTTTTATTATTTGTCAGTATACAACGAATAAGGGCGTTATATTATCTTCCAAGAACGTAATTATAGATATTTTATTTACTATAAGTTAATGTTTGACCATCAATAAATGAAGCAAAATATATATAGTTTTTATAATTGTACTAAAAGTGTAGTAAATAAGTAACTGGAGAGTATGATGGCATTATGAATTTGTTCTCACACTGACACGACACGCGTGATGCAAAAATGAATGGCATATTATTGAAAAATTTAAAGTTGATATTTGTGTACACAAAGTAAATAGATACTGCAGAGAAGTAAGGGCGGTCATTCGTGCGTGTGTATATAAAATAGAATTGACAGTTTCATATTCGCCGCTGATATATTTCACGTAATAGCAGATGTGAGTTGAGTATATTATCAAACCAAAGTCTTATAATAATTTGGTCACACATCAACTGATGTATATTAGTTCATAAGTACCTGATTATCCGTTGCTGGAGGTTACGATAAGTTCAGTGATAATTCTGTACTGGGAATTTTGCTATAATTACTTTGTTGTTGTTGCTTACTACAATAATCTCATCAATATACCAATATCAACAGTATTAAATCATTTTAGCGAGATATGGTAATAATGGAATAACACGTTTGTTTGGAATATATGCCGTTGAGTGTTAAGCGCCTTTTACGTAAGTGATAAAATACTTATTATAAGCAGTATTGAAAGTAGACGCAGGTTGAAGATGGAATTAACGGACAATATTTGGAACGACAAATTGAGGAGGGATTTTCTCATTATTTCGAGAATAATACAGATATTGTAATAAAAAATATATTTTTATTAGCCTTCTAGAATTTTACAAAGTATGTTTTATCGTTTGTTCCACAACAATAGAGTAAAAACAAAAGTAACATGCCAACAAATCAATCTGACAGTTCGGTTACGAATAATCTTTTCAGTGTTTATTTTCCCGCGATGTAATTAGAAACATACAGACAAACAGAAATACTTCAATTTGTATACCAATACAACATCTAGCAGTTGTCGCTAAAAATTGTTACAAACAGTTTTCCGTCCAAGGAGACCTTGATGAACAAAAAAAGGACGTATCCTGATGTCACGTATGGAATATATTATTCAACTGAATATCGGTCTAAAGTCAACTAATGGGTCGACTGCGAACACAGTTTGATGGGCGGCCGCCGTCCGACTGTGAGTGACAAATGATTGATCCCGTTTTAATGATTCATATCAAACGAAGGCTGATTGATTCGGTGCTATTATACGACTATTGTTCTGTTGATAGACTTCCATGATTATACGGGTGTTATTGTTATTGTTATTAGTTTAATTTTAGAAAAGTCCCATTTGATGTACATTATATTATGTGACAATTTCCTGTCGATTAAGTTGATCATAGTTCAGCGTGATAGAGAATGCTCTAGACCTCCTTAGTATCGAAGAGAGACCCGTGCTCAGTAGTGGGCCTTTAAAGGGTTGAAGGCGAAGTTGATCGTAACGGATCCGGGTGACTCATTGCTTCGTCCAGAGATCAGCAATATTTACAACGAAAATGGCTTAAGCTCATAGACAAATCTAGTTTGACTGACCTTAAACGTAAATTAGTTATGTACCTATAAATTTGACCTTAAAAAACCTTTAAATATAGAAGATAAAGTTGACTTTCTGACTTGAAACAGCCCGAGAATTCGCCACATACACCCAAATGTGGTTTCAGCGACTGCAAAACGAGATAATAATAGTATATGTATATCTTTGAGCATAATAGTTAACGTTACCCGTAATGGGAGACAGACTTCGTAACACTAGTAGATACAGTTAGAAGGGCGGGGCGAAACTATTGTATCGGCCGGAAAATAATAAGTTAATTTTTAATTTAACAAGTTTAAGAATCATTACAATCAATATAAGATTTATCCCTTTCTAAAGTTGAGTTTTAGTGTTTTATTAGTAAATAAACCATCTATGTATGACTAGCGATCTGCCTGCTTCGCTTCGGTATGAATTTTGTGTAATTATTTACTTAACAATCAACTTAATTTTTTTCCGTATTATTTCACTCATGTCTGCATCACGCGTGTGTTGTCAATTATGAAATCACTTAAATTTATTTATCGCCCGATAGTTATAATTTCGCGATAACTCCTAAGATATAATATTGATTTAAATAATATTGTATTAAATTTGACAAGAATTATTATAGTATGCGTCTTTAGATTTAAAGAAAAACTCATTTTTTTTAACATTAAAATGATTGTGGTAAGCTATCCTTAAAAGACGGATATATGCCATCACGGACCCTACAGTGTTTTGTTATATGTATATTAAAGGAATTGGGCAGAGATTTTGATAAATTCTCCCAATCACATAATCATTATATTATAATTTCAACCAATAATTTAAAAAAATCTAATGAATTATATAACAAAACCATTATCTTGAATCACTCCAACCATTAGTAAAAACCGTACAAAAATCAGTTCGGTTGAAATAAGCACCTTCTGACAGAGAGACATACAGACAGGCGTGGGAGAGAGTCTTTACTTTATACTATAGAAGTTTAAAGTCAAACATATTTTTTAACGTGACCTAATGATCCTAATTTTATCGATTTATTAAAGTAGACGGTAGCCCCGTATACATACGACGGCACACTTAGGGCAAATATTGTTATAAAGAAACAGTAACAGTGACCCAGTAAGCTACCCATGTGTCTTCTAAAGCGAGCCTTATCGGCGTAGATGTGCCACCTAGAAGCTATGTTATCGCTCAATTGTTACTACATTTTTTTGTGAAACTAGAACACTGGACAGTTCGACATTATAGCGCTCTTACAGTTATGTTAGCGGGTATAATTTGGTAATCTTCAAGAGGGTTACTTAAGTCTAAAAATATTTTTGCCGAAACATACTTGCAATCTTATCAGCGCCCAGGGCAGAACAGTAAAGGTGCTAGTCATATCGGGACAAAATAATAAAATACGTCGTTAACTCATTTGATTCATCGCACTTTAGTTGTCTATTATCTACTAGAACTTTTCTTGTTAAATTGAGTTGTCTATGAAATTAAAAAACCATTATTTTTTTAACGTTTATATATTTTTAGGCGGACAATAAATAACAAAAACTTTTTTAAGTCACGCAAGCGCTACAACTACGCGATACTAAATACCAACACGATATAATGTATGTGGAGCTTTTTGAAAATACAAACAAACCAACTATAGTTTCCTCTGCAGTATATATAGAAAAGTCTAGATCTTATTTCAAATGTTGAAGTAATTTAATGTCAAGTGCATTACTTTTACGAACTATGGAATAATTTACGAGTAAATCTAACTACGTTTGCCTACGGGCGGCCCGGCTGAGAAAGATCATCACCTTGCGACTGACTTAGGCTGGTCGGGCTCTGTCACCATTCCTAATTTAATAATAAACAAATTGAATCGCCACGAAAAACAATAAATTCCTAAACATGGTTGTCATTCGCATGACACCATTGCCACGAGAACGAGAAAAGGGAAATTAAATTGTAACTACAGCGATATGAAAATACCATTCGGAACCGAATGAGGTAAAAATAATACAAGTTTATGTCGAGAATCCAATTTCCGTGTGGAGAGCGGGGCGAGGGGCGAGGGATAAGGGGCGAGGGGCGAGGGGCGAGGGGCGCCGCCGGATTAAACTGCCATCGCAGAAACTGCGGCGCACAAATTCTGTGGCACCTTCCAATGTTCTCTCTCATAGATTCTTTCCAATATCGTTCCATCTGAGAAATATCTGGAGCGGTGCGGCTTCAATTGTCGACATTTATATTTCTCCGTTAAACCGACCCCCGCCCCTCCCCTCCCCATCTATAGCCCCGCGCCACTATTAAAGCACGTTGGGAAGGAGCGAACTTGGATGTCCTGGGCACCCTACGTGCGTTCGTGAGCGTGTTCGAAAGA
>DWJN01005149.1:0-11722 GCA_018248895.1 Carystus phorcus
CTGCGCCCAATGCTCTAATAATACAGCAAATAGTTAAGTCTATATTTTTTCACCCACCCTATTCCATAAATTTGTAGATATGAAGATATATTAACTTCATTTATCTTTAGACCAAAAAGTGTCGAAACAGAAGTAGGTCTTAATGCTAATAGCATTTATTTAATCAACCATAATTTAAGAATAACCTTAAGATATATTTCTGTTTATTTTATAGAGTTATCTAACTCATGGAAAAGTACAGGCATGTTTATTTATTTAGTTGCACCAACAAAGTGTACGCTGTTATAATAACATAATAAAGAAGCCCCATTATTAGGTGAGTGTCACCTCAATTACAGGTGCAAAGTTGCAAACATCATAATCAAATTAGAAGTACATTTTTTCCACAAAAATAATACTGATGAATAGCAAATAAATAACAGAACATTATTATTACACAGAGCATTAAACGTATTAGTAGGAACACTTTATATAATTTTAGATCTTATTGAAATAGTAATAAATTGAAAATATACAATATTAATATATTTCGTTATAAACAAAATTTGATTGACCTTAAGGTAATATATCATCAATATTAAAATAAAAAAAAATTAAAAAATTACTAAACTTTACAATCTTGAATTTACTATTATACAATTAGGTTTTACAATTAATATATTTTTTTTATTTTCATTTGTTATTGTTACGAACGTACGATTGTGAAGTTAACTACTTCACGCGGTGGACTTGCCGACTCGTTATCAATCTAGGCAAAACCTGTACCGATCTAGAAAACAAGTGTGAAATTGACGATTGACAAGTATGTGAACGTTTTTGCACGCTTATTTGCTCATATTCTTGCATGAACATCGTAAATAAACTTTCGATGACAAATTATAATATATTTTAGTAGTATGAAATATAATCACGTCATCGTTCTTTAATTCATTTAAACTTTATTTAACCATACTATAATACAAAAGACGGCTTTCTAAAGCATTCTCTGCAATCATCGTGGCAGTTGGACAACAATGAATGTAGCAATGTAAATATTTAAAATTAATGTGAAAAACATCTGAGAATCCAAAAAATCATTTAAAATATCTTACTACACATAACTATGCACCAATATGCATATAAATTTACATATTATATATACATGTATAATTAATTACAAATATATAATAAGTAAAACGTATGGACTAAGCCCCTCTTGTAGATTTTTGAAAAAATAATAAGAACATTAATTACATCGCAATAACACTCAACGTTAAAAATAAAACTAGGTGTTCAAATATTAGTTTGTACAACAAACAAGTGTGCTGAAGAGGAATAGCACGACATAATCCACATTATTACACACACATTAACGTTTTTAAATTAGAATTTCATCAATTACAGTGTTGTACCGTAAACTCATGTGAATTTGTCTATAAGATCTGAATCGTATATATTAGTTTAAAAGATATGCCTAGGAGTTTTTGTAGCTTCTCTGCGATATAAAAGAACCTTTCCGAAACGATGGTAGAATCAAATAATTACGTGCATAAGTGCATTGAGATAATACCTACATAAATAAATTATTTTGAATTTGAATTTATTTGTATAGGTACCAGGGGACCCAGCAAACTTCGTTTCAACTAACAGTCATTGAATGATTGAAATAAATTAACATAACTTATTTATTAACCGATTTAAATGAAAAAAAAAAACACGAAATGTTAAGTAAAACCCCATCACGTTATTATGCTGAAAACTGCATTAAAACCGGATAAGCCGTTTCTGAGATTAGCGTGCACAAACATACAGACAAAAAGACAAAACATTGTTCTGGGTTCACTTGCGTAATTATGAAGACCCCCATTATTAATTTTTAAAATATTTGCCATGTACAGACATCTATTACAAACTTTTTATATATAGATTTATCCATGCAAATCATATCACTTAAAAAAAAAAATACTACGCAGTACCTAATGACAGGTAACTTAATGTCATGAATCACACTACTACTTACGATACAGGCTATTACAGGCTACACAGAGCTATAATAAAATTCAGTTGGTTAACTTGGCGTGGTTCGCCTCGACTGTTCGAGTTTTCTCTACTCATTCGCTGTTTCGCTGTTTGCGGCGCATCGCCATCGCAATCGCATTCGTTATCCGTGACTGAACTGAGACGGTTGTGTCGAGTTGCCCTATTTAAAACGTCAAGTTTGCGTGCGAGTGTTTTTGTATCAAAATGGCAAAATTATTGTTACTTGTGCCTGTATTCCTGCTCGCTCTTTTCGTACAAGAAGGTTAGTACTGTTCTTAATTTCGCGTTAATATTCTTATTAGAATATTTTATTAATGTTGATTTGAAAACACTTGTTCATATAGCCCAGCCCCATATTCATGAAGTCAGAAGAAAGTCTATCGGTATTATTTAAATGAATAACTATGTGTAAACAAAAGGGCGTTGTTATGTAAACATAAGTGTTACCTTGAGCTATATGATTTGCATGGACCGGATTTCTATATATGTCGCAGGGCATTCGTGAGGCCAGTGTTTTTTTTTATTCAGACCAGACCAACTTGTTTAGAAGCCCGCCAAACTAACCACCCGGCCGTTCATTTAACTGTTTTGAGAATTAACAAGGTATGGATGAGGTGTTTTAACTATTTTACATTTTATTTAAGTTGGTAATATTTGTTTAGTAGGTAGGTTACCTACTTCAATCGGACCTTGTAAACTTACCAATATGACTTCATATTATTTTGATAGTGATGAGGAGAGACCCGTGCTCAGTAGTGGGCCATTAATGGGTTGAAGGCAGAATACAGAATGCGAACCCTAAAGTTATTTAATGCCTACTTACCTAATGCTTACCTCAAATGTTATTCTACTTTTATTTTCTTTGTAATATCTGTCAGGTATATTATTATTGTAGTTGGTACCTACATGAATGACTCAACATAATTTTTTTCTCATTTACACATACACAAATCGAGTTAAACCGTTATGCCATTTTAATGTTTGTTATGGGGCACAGAAACAATTGTTTTCAATGACCTGAAAGTTTCTGAAACCGGGAACTAGAGTACTGCGGAATAAAAAAAACGCCTTAGCTTTGTAAACATGTACGTAATCTTTACTTTATCTAATCAACGTAGCCTAAAAACAGCAATCTTTATTTAAAACGCAACTCAATAGCCCGCGAAACTTAAACTAAAATTTTTTGCACTATATTTTTTTCCAGAATGAACAAAATGCAGTTCATGTGTGATTTATTTCATCGATGTTAATCAACTAACTCTTTGAGCCGTTTCATATGATTATTATTGTTTATAAATAATCCGAGTATATCCAAATTTTAGTAGGTAAATACCTACATTTCAAAGACGTAAAACAACCTACTTCCGCGCTGTTAGAAATTACGCGACGATAATATGAAAATACTACACTAAAAATTACGTAACGTTTAGCTGTTTTGGCAGTCCGTTCCTCGTTCGAAGATATTGAGTCACTCATTTGTTTGCAAGCAACTTACCTAACGTTGAGTGTGTGCTAACGCCAATAAGTATCTACTTTAATTGAATGATTAGTTTGTAGTTCGGTCGGTTGTATTATAATTACAGGTATCAAAGCCTTAGCTAGGTTTTTCTTAGAAGGGAGGGGGGTTTTAAATAACTAACTATCCATTGTCTATCGATAGATTGTCAACACTATCGAGACTTCGAAAAATAGGCAAACTGTCAATTTTATCGTTACTACGTATGATTAACTCCAATAGTGGTCTTTACAATTTATACTATCGATATCGAAACTCGAAACTATCGATAGTATCCATAGTATTGACTACACTATTTCAATCTATACTAATATTATAAAGCTGATTGATAGTTTGAACGCACTAATCTCAAGAACTACTGGTTCGAATTGTAAAAATCTTTTAGTTTTGCATAGTACAGTTACCGAGGAAAGCTATACGCTACATAACATAACGATACGACCAATAGGAGCTGAGTACTGATGAAAAATGTTACAAAAACGGGACAAATATTTTATGGTTATACGAAGTTCGCCGGTTCTACTAGTCTAACATAATTATACGTAACATTGTATGTAACAAGAACGTAATTGTGATATCACAATACTATGATTTGTTTTCAAGATCCACTTTCGATAGTTTGAACCCTGGGAATTCTGCTCTTCAAATTATGTTGAAGAATCACACAACCCTGAACCCCCTCCTCGTATTTATGGCCTTGACAATTTTACAAATGCTTAGTTTATCTATCAATTAACACTTTAACCCATATTAAGTGACACATTATTTCTTTGGAAATACTGTAACACAATTATACACTTTCTTTCTTTATCTTTAATTCGTTGTTTTGAATTATATCTAGTACGCAGATAAGATAAGTGGTATCAGAAATAATCACAAAATACCTGTAAATTGTCCTTACTTTGTAAACAGGAAAATTGATCATGCAAGTGTGTAAGGAAATCTCAACACCTAACCTATACATCTTACTGACGTGTCTACAAAACCACAAGCGATTACTCACTACGATAATCGCGGTTTTATTAACTCAATGATGATATCGGCCTGAAGACTTTAATTGTTTTATAATTAATTGACTGACGTTATTAAAGAGATGAACAATTAACGTTGTTAGGATGACTCAAGTTTTGGTTATTAAAACATCGTTAATTTAAACATTTTAATTGAGGGGTTTTAAATGGTATTTTGATTTACCGATTTTCCAACAAAGAAAAATTTAGTTCGATTTCAAATAATACCACAGACGCTTTTAGGCGTTACAATTATACAACGATTACTATATACTTCATGACTGAAATTTTGAGGAAAATATGAATCTGTAATTTTCATAAATTTTTCTACTCTTTATGCATTACGTAATCGTACATTGGATACAATACACTTTTCATTTGTTTACAATACAAAACAAAATCAATACGAATACACTTATCGAAATAATGATTTTTCATTGATAACAGCTCGTCAATAGATAAAAAAACAAGAAAAAAAAATGAAAATCACTTGTTAAACAAGATAAATTGGTTGTGAAAAGTTTTATTATTTATAAATAGATAATATGTTGTTCACCAATACATGGTTAATACTATAACTAGTATGGTAAATTTAATCATGATAAGGTAATAATCGTAACAATTAATAATCAGTAATATATCATAATAATGAAAATTAGTTGATAAAGAAATAAAATGATTCTGCCCTGATTTTTTTTGTCTATTTATAAATAGAATGTTATTCACTGATATATGACTAATATAACCATGGTGAATGGTCTTAAGATTGCTATAACTACTATGGTAAATTTAATCATGATAAGGTAACAACCGTAATAATTGATAATCACTGCGAAATAAGGAGTGTTTTGAGAAATACTCTCGTTCTCAGGATAAAACGTAATATATCGTAAATCTTTAAATAATTCGCTAATTTGGAGCGACAGTGACATAACTGCAACAAATGCAAAGCTGACCTAATTAAACCAAAATCGTCCCCATAGTCATGCACGTTAGGAGTGAAAATAAAATAAAAATAACATAATATATTGTATACTATATTCATTAGCTGTAAGGACAGTTAAGAATCTTCATTAGTGTTCCTAAAAAATAATAAATATGGCGTAGTGTAAAATTAACATTTTGCACTTATGTCACTGTCGCTCCAAATGAGCGAATATGTCCATTTGAAAAAATTACATTTTTTAACCTCATAAAGAAATTAATAGTGTACAAAACGTATTTTCACCAAGTGTTAGTTACGTCCTTTTTTCTCCCGTTGAATGGATGTAATCTATGTTGAAATATAATGTACGTGCTAATGTTGTGTGTAAATAAAATCACGAGTGCGTGATAGGTTATTTGCCCTTGGTCGATCGGACTTTCACTCTCAGCTCACTGACACATAAAACCCTACGAGTACCTTCATTTGTATGACAAAAACCTGTTAATCGTTAAACCGTATCCCCATGTTAATAAGACACATAATTCAAAAACATTTACGTTGAGCATTATAACTGTATTGCGGAATACTTTGTCAAGTTTGAACAAAATGTTTTGATATTTAGAAATGAGTACAGTTGTTGCTGAGAAAAGGTCCGCAAGCAATAGGTAATAGAAAAAGATGAAAAACTTTTAATGTTTTTTTTATTTACCGTTATTTGTACATTGTTGTAGAATATTAGAATTTAGTACTTTAGTAACTCATTTTATCAAATAATAGTATAAAAATACATTTATTATAATACATTATACTATATTATAGTATGTTGTTTTGTATTAGCCTTATAATGAATGTCAATTTTATATATGTATATTTTAGCAATAAAATATAACCTTTAATTATTAGGTCAAAACGATTACATGAATGCCAACTTTATCTTAAAAATTATGTTTTGCGACCTCTAAAGTCATTAAACAGATACTTAAAACGTAATCAGTCAATTTCAAACCAGCCCGAACGACAAAATTAAAACTACAATTTTAAAAATCAACATTTATTAGTTTACGAGTATATAGGATTTCTAGGAACTATGTACATATACATAAAACATTAATTTGTTATATTTAATTATTATAAAATAGATACTACAAAAAACCCTATTAATAGTAAAAGTTAAAAAAAAAATATTTAGCATAGAATAAAAAAATACATTGTTCGCTTTAGTATTTTTCATTAGTATTCGTTAACAGATAACGTCATAGAAAGAACTTTTACTTACATACATAGATTAGTATTGTCCTTTAGTAGATAATCTAGTAGAATTACTAGTGTATTAGCACTAATCTTTATTTTCATAATATTGTCCATATATAATATTGTATAAAAGTGTCCACAGAAAGTAACACACGGGCTTTTTTTTTCTTTTTGTCAAACTACTCTTCCACGGATAGAAGCCCAAGCAAAAACTAGTTTTATTTTCCTACATAATATAAATTTAAGAAAAGTTAAATAAATAAAAACAAAAAATACAACAAATAAAAACATAACAAAACATTAAAAAAATATATACATTTTCTATGATACATTGTTTATTACTAATTATAAATATAGATACAGTGTCAGCTTGGCATCATCGTAACAAAAATATCATAACTACGGAAACCAGCTACTACATTAAAGTTATATTGGACCGTTTGTTGTAAAATTTTAAAATAGAAGTTAACGTGGTCACCATGACCTCGTTTCTTAAACACGCATCAGCCGTATGACATGGTAACCACATATTTTGTTTTGCTGGGACATTTACATTCACTCACTAACGTATAAGTATACTACGTACTGTATTTACTTAGTTGGCAAAGGATATAGAACTTCGTATGATTATTTGTAATTTGTACTTATTTGCTGTAGTTTTGTATTCTTTATCCCCAGTTTTTGGTATCGAGACGAATATTTTAAACAGTATCTAGACTACAGAGTCGTTCTGAAGGAGAATGTAGGTAGTTTATGTTTTCATTTTCACAAATACTGTTTTATTAGCCAGTGCATATAGATACATAACTACATGTCTACATGACAACAGAAACAGGACAGAAATACACACATGCGAGTGATCCTAATAGGTAAATCATTTTCCATCATATATACAAATTAATTAAATTGAACAAATTAATCAAATTAACACATTAATTGATAACTTTCGAGTCGTTAAATTAACACTATACAGAAGATTAGGATAATTATATACAATTTGTTCTGTTTCTGACTAATTGAAATTCAGATCTAAATTTAATCATACTACGCCCGACGTAGTTCCAGCTATATACATATAAAATTAGTTAGTGCGTCAGTGATGTATGTTATGACTGAGTTATTTATGTTCTGTGTTCGTACGTGTCACAGCTATCTTTGTTAGCTCTAGGTTATCTGTAATGTCGGTTTACCCGCCTTTATTTAAGCACCACCGTTGTATGTCATGAGTTAATTTCTTAGTGAAAAATATCATTAAAAAGTACTAAAATCAAAAGTCGTGTGAGTTACGTACGAAGTTCAATGGATAGGAAAATAGCAACAGAATACAGATAAGTTATTGGATTTGAAATTGTTACTATTTATGATAATTATTAGTAACATTGGATTTCTTTGAAAAACAATCTTTACGTTCACGCCTCGTAGTTAGTAGGTAGTTAAATAGTAACTGAACCCACAACCGTTTTATGACTTCCCTTGTGTCAGTCACTAATAAACTATTCTGTATGTGTTAGTAAAGATAATTAAAACCCAAAGTTACAACTAGAACTATATATAGGTTTTAGTGAAATTCCAAAAAAAGAAAAACAAATTTGAAAATAATGTTTCATTTAACAATCGTTTTTGTTTTTCCAATCAAATAGTATACCAATTTAAATGTTAGACCTTATTAACTTTAACAATTACCTTTTTGTGATTCCATAAAAAATGTATCCATGAATAACCTCCTTTTTAATGAGTTTGAAAAAAAAACTATTAAATTTCCTAAAGCTAGTAATTAAAGTCGCCGCTACGTTTCATTTGAATACCTCTCGCTCTTCGAAATGACTGAAGGACGAACATTCGAACATACTTTCAAATTATATTGTTAGTTACATCAAGAAAACATCTATAGATCCACTGTAGCGTGATTCAACTATTAACGCCACACCTTTTTTATTGCGTAAGCCGTAAGACGAATACCTACATCGTATAATTTATAGGGCTGTCTTTTTTTAAATCACACATTATTTTATTATTAAATTATAACAATAAGTGATGACATACTATTTTTGAACCTGTGAAAAAAAATCATGAAATGTAGGCCAATTGACGCAGTGACTTTCTGTATATATAAAATATTATTAAGTATTAATATCTAAAGAAAATAAACAGTAATTACTTTAACGGATTACTGCTGTTGTCTTAGAAACTTCCGAAGTAGAAAAAAGTTGATTAACTCAATCAGTTGAAATCACAGGCAGCGATGTCGCGACCTAAATTGAATTCCCGAAATAACGCGTCATCATTGGAAATAAAGATCAAATTCTTATTCACCTTTAAAACAAACTATAGGAATTTAGAATTGATGCTATTGGATAAACAATTCAAATGTTGCAATTATGCAATTACGAATCCTTATATTCTTCGAACATATGATAAGTAACAAGAATTCCATGGAACAATTGGTGGTGGGAAGTCTCTAACACTATGGACAGACCTCATTAAATCCGCGACTCGCTCCACCATTAACTATTGCTCTCACTCCGCCAAAAATAGAGCGACATAGCGATTCATTACAAGAAAAGCGGCGACACAAAGTCTGACGAAGAAATTATCACGACTCTGTCAAGAGTGCATGACTAATAAAAAACGTTTTCATAAATACCTCAATACAGTCGTCTTTTCCAAAAACATCGCAATATTTGTAATCTCTTTATACTGCTATGTAACGTTTAGTACCCGCATTTCTAATCAAATTCAATAAAAAAGCCACGATCCCATGTAACGGCTCATTGTGAATGGAACGGTGGCAAATCACACCATTGATTTCAATTAATAAACAATATAAAAGTACTTTCGGATATAAGAAACTTGATTTGTTGTCAAATAAAATATCCTTAATTTATCATTATGATATGGGTATCGTAAAGCTCATAATTAATAACAACGCTCATAATTATTAACAATTTTTATAAATTTGATATCGAAACCACTCAAACCATTAAAACTGCTATGAAATACTAAAACAACATCTATAGAAGTACCTAATTAATACACGGAGAGACGACATGCTTATAACTATAAAACTGAGTGAGTTAATTAGTAATTATATCTTGACTAAGAGACATAATTAAATTTACAAACTAGGTTTGTCCCTTTGGTAGCCCGTGACCTTTCTAATGAGGGCACGAAACATCTTAGTCATAGACTACACACGCTAAAGGTGGAACTAGTTCAATGTTCGTGAGAATATACAAAGACGGTTTTTATATACAACCTTTATAATAAACAATAAAAAATATTTAACTGAAATTGAATTTTTTACTTGAAGTAAAAATAAATCTTTCCTTATAACCTTGTTTTTTGTTGTTGTCTCTTAAGAAGTAAGTGACGTTGAAAAAATACCTAAAAAAATATTTTAATTAAAATGCGGCCAACAAAGGATTTATAGAACTAATGAATTGAAAGAGATGTTTCTAAAAATTAAACCATACACACAGTATATATGGGTAAAATGATTCAATTTGGTCTGAAAATCCTCTTATTTTAACCTAGCATTTTATAAGAATTATCGAATTTCGTAAAAAATATCTTCTCAGTCGTTACGCTCTTAATAGAGTCGTGGATATCATGGAAGACTTGTGGCATTCGTTTCCATCTTCTCTTGCAACTGTTTTCTTTATACATCGGTGAACAGCTCGTTCAATGCATTTCATACTTGGTGACCTGCCGAATAAATACTATACATTTTAACTATAGTGGGTACACACAATCTTTGTATTTTATTTTGATATTTCAACTCAGTTACATCGATCATGGTCACGGCGAGACTGCAGTGGCGGGGAGAAACTATTGACAGCTGACACTTGACATACACTAATGACAGATAATCCTATCAACTTTTCGTCTAGTATGTTTCACGTTTTTAGGCATTGTATCGAGACACACGACACTAACGACATCTTTACGCACTAAATTTGACATTTATCTGACAGACCGACCACTCGGTTCCACGCTTGGAGTAATTTAATTTCATCTCTATTATAATTTTTAGCATTATGAATGACCGTTATAATTAAAATATTAAGAGACTGCGATGAAAAATATTGAAAAACATATAAAAAACTATATTTTCGTTTATATAGATTCAATACGAATCTTTTGAGTATTCGCTGCTAATCAAATATCTCATTTAAATGACTCGAGTACAAACGATTTCAAGAGACGTTTCGAATATCAAATGATACACAAGGGGCTTAAGCAGTTAAGCACAGGAAGAGCACAAATTGCTCTTTTGAATGAGAGTAGTTTAATCTAATTAATGATATAAAGCCCCTTAACGGACCCCTCCACGTTATAAAGATATCACCCTCTTGTCAGCAGAATCGATGAGGGTACTGAGGGCTGTCATAAGAAAATCTAATGCGTAAATAAATTTTATTATGATTTTAAACGTATTTTATACCGATATTTCGACCCAGTTACATGGATAATGGTCGTGGCGAGAGACGATAAAAAGCATTTTTATTCATCAAATCAATTATAAATCGCTTTTAGTATCAGGAAATCGTATTAGGTAATACTGTAATAATATATGTATATTATTGGCCGAAGTATGAATCGGTTTTAATAATGATTTACGCAACCATATGTTACATAAATAGATTTTCATAATAATTTTTCGTATAAACAAGTTTATATATGTTGAGGCCTTTCTAAACTATTCAAAATTATTGGTGGCTGCACAATAATAATAAATTGCATCTTTTATATCTTTATCAATTCTCATTGTTTTACCAAATTTTTTTTTCATTTACGCACAATTCAAACATCATTGCGTCAGTCGATACTATTTCAAAACGAAATTATTAACTAAATTGGTTTAAACTTACTAATTTTATGTAGGTATCTTACAATTTTATTTGTGCCATCCTTAACTTCGATTAGTACCTACTCGAGGAAGCTGTAATTTAGAGCTCATGTTATTTGTATAAATTGTGTTTTTCTACTTAATTCATAATG
>DWJN01005150.1:0-11721 GCA_018248895.1 Carystus phorcus
CGCCGAAGGCCATCCAGCACTCGAAGTTGGACACGCCGGTGAGGAACACCCAGTTCATGTTCTCGGGAGATGAACCTACGAAATCATATATAATGATGTGCAGAAGACAAACAGAACTATACTAAATTGTCTTCCAGAATTCATAAATGTGTCGACGCAATTACTGAATGAACTTCAGGTCAAGCAATTAGCGGTTCAATACAAGTTACTGTACTACTTTTTGTAAGTTTTCCCATACCTATAGCGGATAAATAGGCAGACGAATCACCTAATGGCAAATAGTCACCGCTCCATGGTAGTGCATAAATCTAAGGCTTGATGCTTCGATTTTGTCAATTACCTACCTTGTAAAGACATTAGTTGGTTCTGTTATATGCATACTAGTTGGACGACTTCAACTCCAAACAAAGGCGAGTATACTAGAGTCATAGACGTACAACGCGTATAGATCATATTAATTTTATAAGTCACTAAAAATCATCAACCAGTCATCGCCAGTCTAAATCTTCTTCACATGTAAATGTAAGTTATGTTCTTATTCAAATAGAGTCGAGTTTCCTCCAGACCATACCTCCAGTCCAGGTCCGGCCCCAACCAGCTGCCTGAAGTCGGATTTCATCATAATTCTTATTCTTGTCGGCGGAAGACTGCAGTCTGATAGGATAGATCAAGTCTGCAACAAAGCCAGTCAGGTTAAAACATATCTTCACAGTAAAAATATCAATAATTATATCTTTAGTTTTATAGGTTTTCCTTTCGTATCTTACTAAAGTTCAGGTGGGAATATTGTGTCCTTTTATTTCTGTGGATATGTGGAGGAACATAATTCTGTGGAAGATTCTAGAATAATAACTCCAATCCCATGTCATGTAAGGGTGTCATAAGAGGCGATAGAAACACCGCTTGCTGAGAGGGCTTATAGAAAAAGTATTTATTACTACTTTCTTACTTCTCTCTTCTTTTCTTGGGAACTCATCGTATATTACCTGTGTACTCAACGAAGCGGTTAAATTTGATGACTCCGATGTCATGAGGCTGGACGACGCCGGCCATCTCTTCGATGTATAGCGGGTGGTTGTAGTAGTCGGTCGTCTCAAAGATCAACGATGGACGGGTGACATTTACGGTACCGATGCGTAGGACCATGGTCACGCGCCTAAAACGGAAGGAAAACACATTGAAAATCCTTAGTTTGTAGTGATAATTCCTCACTGTAACTGAAATATGTTTGTACATGAAACATGTTGACGACCCGCGTGGCGTAATGGTCACCCCGCCGGACCACCGATCGAAGGGTCCTGGGTTCGATTCCCAGCTAGCGTAAGCGTAGCTTGTGTTTGTAATTTGTCTCTCTGTGTTGTCCATGGCACCCACAACACGGGGTATCCTAGTGTGGGGCTATGAATGTGTGGCGTTATTTATATTATTATATATTTACGAAAAACTGTTATTGAATGTTTTTATGTAAATAGCCGATCATGAGCAGTCAAAGCCAACATCCAGTTTAGTAGTTGTAAATCGAGTAGAATGTAGAAGAGGTGCCATGCATAGGGAGTTCCGAACTCCTACTGTTGACGATCCAAACTTATATACATACTATATATGAAAGGGTTGTAGAAAACTCCGCAAGCGTGATTCAGATTCCTATCACTTCAGAAGTACAGGGTTATATGGTTTACCGAAAACATTCCATCTACTCATTAACTAACAGTACCTAAGTACAATAAGTACGTACCCGGCAGTACAATGTGCAGCGGTCAGCGCCCATTCGTGGTGAATGAGAGTGGCGCCGCAGCCACCGACACCACCCGTGGGGGTCACCATGCGCAGCGACAGCTGGTACGGAATCTGCCCAGGTTCAGCTTCCCATCCTGACACTATACGCTCGCCTGAAAACCGTATTTTTCATGGATAAAAAAACTAAAATTGTGGGGCAATAGTTAAGCATGGCGGCGCTTCTCTGGAGCCGAAATGGTTGCCACAGAAGCAAGTAAATAAATGGCAACTATATTGAATTATGAGTTAATGACATTATGGATAAAAATAGATAATAGTTGAAAATGCTTACCTCCGAAATTTTCAGGGAAATCGAACCTTGGGTCAGCGGAAACCTAAAATACGGCAGAAATGCTTAATTATAAAAAAAAATGGAAGGTAGCTCTTAATAAGTCATCAACCAGGTCAACCAATGTTTACGGTCGATAATTGGAAGGAACTAATTGGCAAAATTTCATGACCTTTCCATTATCACGGACGCTAAGGTATGCTGACAACTTTTCTGCTGCATATCGACTTTCAACTTTGTATTTGAATTAGCCCATTAATCGAACCAGTGATAAAGTCTAGAGAATGCTCTAAGTCACATCGACAAAGTGCACTTTAAAAACCTAAGTAGTCATATGTACATATCTTCGACATATTATATTGCACGTGAATACCTCTTTACTAATAAATCAAATACCTCTTTGGGAAATCCAATAATTGATGACATTTTGATTACATATCGTTTGAGCGTGACAAGTTCATTAGATAACGATAATAAACTTCTTAAACTTATTCACACGCTTCTGCGTAAGTATATAAGCATGAAAATCAGGCTAAAAGCGTATGTTAGATAATCTACTCATGGTAATGGAAGGTGCTTTCGAATGACCTTAAATGGTTTATGACTTCAACAAGTTCTTCAACCATGATCATCAAGTGAGACATCTCATTTTATATTACATATATTAGTTTAAAAAACAGACAATAAAGAGCTCTCGGCTTTCTTTGAATCTACGCCAACCTTCCCTGCTCATGGTTTACCCAACTGACACCTTGCTGACCAAAGGACGAGGTGTCTCCTGGTCTAAGTGGCTGGGCTCTGTACCACCCAGTTTAATCTCGACTGTGCTCATGCATGGCTAGCTACCATCCTCCTAATCCCGACCGTGAAATGCTTAATACATATTTTGATCGTAGTGCTGGAGATTAAGAAATAAAGCAATCTCCCCACATATATATGATTGACGCATTGGTGATGGGTTTTTGGAATTGATGTCTAAAACCACAGTGACCATTAATCATCGAGTGCTCATCACCTTGTTTGCCTATTTATAAAGCGCCATCTGGTAACCACCTAACGAAACTAAAAAATCTTCGTTTGATTTACATTTTTACACGATTCGACTTATGAACTGATGTTATCAACTATTTTATGGCATGTTTTTTTTTAAATGTGATAATTGTTAGCTTAACTCAGTGATAGAGCAGCGCATACCATGACTCAGCGTAAATTACGGGCCACGGAAATGATCATGAAATTTAGTCACCAATGACACCCATCTTACTAACAACTATGTCAGCATCAGCTTCTATAAATAATCAACCATTTGAACACGAACTGTCACTAAAGCTTTTAAGTGTATTAAATAGAAAGTAATGAATGTTTACCTTGCTCCAGCTAAACGCCAACACAAACAGTAGAGCACCCCAAGCCTTCATGTCGATAAATGAACTATTTGAAAAATATTTCGTGGCTAATTAAATGATAAATGGACGAGGATTTATTGATAATACTTATTATAATCAGACTAATCCGTCTAAGTTTTAAATCTTTGACATCATTTACATATTTAATAAATCATCTAATAATTTTTATTTTGTTTTTATGTTATATAATAGGTAAATAACCGAATGTCATAGAAATCTAATATATTCTGGTATTGAAAGAAATCTAAAAAGTTAACAGCAGGGATGGACAGTGCAGGGCGGGATTTTGGAATTTTACTTATCTCAATAAGATGAGATAAATAGTGAATAATAGACTTATCAGTTATTGACAATTTTAAAAAAATTAGAAAATCTTGATAAATTGCTGAAATTTTAATAAATTATATTGAAATACGACATGACAAATATTTCTTAAGAATATGTTCTTTTATCTACATATTTTTATATAAGTTAACATCGCAGTGGACACAACCTAAGTTCTCGCCAATGTATCTTCAGCTGACTCGGCGACGGTAGTTCCTGTGTCTGCTTCAGTTGTAATTTCTTCCGTTTCAGTGGATTCTTCACTTGTATTATTCTCTTCTTCACTTGTAGAATCTTCTTCTTCAGTTGAAGTATCCTCTGCTACAGTTGTAGATTCCTCTTCTTCAGTTGTTGTTTCCGCTGCTTCAGTCGTAACTTCTTCCGCCTCAGTCGTAGTTTCAGGTACGGTTGTAGTAATCTCTTGACGTTCCCAATCGAAATTTATGCCAGTCACTTCTGAGAACCAGTCGTGATAGTGGCCGGGGCGAATAAATCCTATAAAAAATAATGAATCATGTTTAATTTAATTCCTTATAAGCCTTGAAGTTTGTTTTTAACAGACTAGAGCAGACGATAAATAGGTCCCGCTTATTTATGTGATCACCACTCTCCACTACTTGTACTAGTTGTTGAAAATTACTGCAGTTTCACTAAGAAAAATAATGGAAGTTAAAAGCAAAAATACATAATCCTATCAAATCAATAAATTCATAACAATAATATTATTCATCAACCCTTGCAATTTTTGAAACATATTTGACCTATTCAGTCACGAACATATCAAAGACCCACGAGCGTAGCTACGAGCATTATTAGTATTTAATAATTTAGTTATGAATAAAAACAACTTAAGACTATAATCATAAATCCTCTTTATTGCCTATCCCATCGGAATACTAACAAATCCTGCCTTAGTAAGTGCTTCTATTTTTTAGTTTAAGAAATAGAGGCAGTTAGTCTATCAGCTGATCCAACAACGAAGACATTTAGGAGAGGGCAAATATTTTTATATATATATAGATATAGATTAACGATTTTAATATTAAAAAATGCTGAATATAGTGAAATAGGGTTTCTTTCTCCCATCCATGTCACCTGTAATATGAGAATGATCTATATTATGACTTCTACACACCCTGGTCTTGTTACTGTAGACCACTCTTTGACACTTACGGTTTCTGAAAGGCTGATCAACGAAAAAATTAAGAAATTCAGTGTCAAATCTATTGTCAAACGTCAAATTGGGTTGCAGAAAGCATGATTGTTCAGAAATTATTCGCTAATCAACGTTTCAGAAACTCGAATTGACTTCATAGAACGTTCACGTTCATATGCGTGTTATATGAACGAAATTTTGACAAGCCTTTCAGAAACTGGCGGTTAGTTTGGTACATTGCAAAAACATGAAATATTTACCAGCGGGGAAGCCAGTGTGGCAGCCCGTGGAGGAGACGAAGGACGTGACGCCCACCAGAGTGTCAGCACCGTCATAGTCTTCCACAATCAATGTACCGCCGCTGTCGCCCTATAGCAAGAAAATAAGTCAATTTTGATACTAACAAAATAAAGTACATAGAAACTAAAATCAAAATTGTACAGATGTAATTGATGTTAAAAGATCATTTAATACAAGGCCAGAATTTCAGCTATCCAGAGGAAGGTCATGTCCATTTTAAGGCTACCATTTCACCAGGTGCAGGAGATGAAACCAAGTCGTATCCAAATAAATAGAGCAATATAAATAACCAAAAATCATGCTTATAGAGTAATCAAACTAAAATATAAAAAACTTGAAAATAAAAAATATTCTTAACATGAGAATTAAAATGTTGACAGTAAAATTGATGTCACTAAAACCGTGGGGTGCTCTGTATGACATGTTAAACTAACTCTGCATTTTAGAATAAAAGTAGTGTAAATTGTTACTATTGATATTGAGCACCTACGACACCGGGTATCTTAGGGTGAGGCTATGAGTGTTAACGTTGGCATATATTATATACATACACATATACATTTTATTCGAGGACTATACTCAGATAATATTTTTGTCTCAACAAACTCTCTGTCTTCTATGTAAAAATCAGATTTTCCCTCAGGATAGTAGATAAAATTTTAAATGAAGGTAGCGTGAAAAGGGTAACAATTTAATGATATGGCAACATTTAAGCAGCTATCGCAATAGAGAAATTTCTTTCTCATTTATAGAACTACAAAAACGATCTTCTTAATCGACAAAATGTACTAAACAAAAAATTAATAATGACTAAAGTACGTAGGTAAATTTCGGACTCGTGTATATTTAGGCATAATTACCAGAAAGAAGCGGATTTTTTATACTATCCATTAACCTGGCAAGTAGACTGGCTGGTAACGTTGTAGTATCGCGCGCAGATGGTGGAGTCCACGACGATCGGACTACCGCCGAAGGCCATCCAGCACTCGAAGTTGGACACGCCGGTGAGGAACACCCAGTTCATGTTCTCGGGAGATGAACCTGGGCGTTTAATGGTTTCAGTAAGTAAAGGAACAGCAGTGAAAGTACATTATAAATTGGCCCATAACTGGATATATTCAATTTTCTTCGTACCCGAAGTCCAGGTTCGACCCCATCCAGCTGCTCGCAGTGTCACTTCTGCATAGTTTACATTCTTGTCTGTGGAGGCCTGGATTCGGATAGGTTTGATTAGATCTGCGAAACATAATTAACTTTGTTACATATTATCCTCTTTGGTTTTTGTTATTTTTTTAATTTTTTTTAAATTTAATTATTGGTCTTGCAGCATTGAATACATATCTAAGGTTTTTTCTAATCAACATAATTAGATATTGAGGTTAAAATTTAAATTATCAATGATTATGAATGCCATCATAATTCATTCATTTAATACTCATTAAATATGACCTACGCAATGGACATTTTGAAGGTTTCTTTTCTAAATAACACTACACACTTAAAGCCGTCTATAAGACGCCCTATATCGTGAGTACCATATACAACACACAGACAAGAACACACATCCAGACTGAGAACAGAAATTACCATGAAAATTTCTGCGTCGTTGGGAATCGAAGCTAGTACGAAAGAAGTGGAAATATCGACGATTTTACTCGTATTGTTACTGAAGTATTTTTATATGTTCCATATCTTATACTAATATATAAAGCTGAAGAGTTTGTTTGTTTGAACGGGCGAATCTCAGAAAGTACTGGACCGATTTGAAAAATTCTTTTAGTGTAACATAGTCTATTTAAAGAGGAAGGCTATAGGCTATAGAACATCACGTTAAGATGAATAGGAGAGGAGCAGCAATAAAAACTATTGCGAAAATGGCAAAATTTTAAGCTTTCCATGCGTGCGCTAAGTAAACGGTGAAAGTTACTGAAAAATCATGTATTACAAAATTGTTCCCCTCTAAAAGATCTAAATAAAAGTCCGCGATAGCATATGTCTAGCTTTTAAGGTTAACCTAGTATGTTCATTTTTATGGTAATAAAAATAATTCTTAAATAATAATTTATATAGCAAAATAGAGTTTGCGGGTTCATCTAGTACATTATATTAGCTTCAATAAAACAATGTTGTATGTAAACGAACCAGTGTAGTCGATGAACCGATTGAACTTGATGAGGCCGATGTCGTGGGGCTGCACCACGCCCGCGAGGGCCTCGATGTACAGCGGGTGGTTGTAGTACTCCGTGCTCTCGAAGATGAGGGCGGGCCGCGTCAGGTTGACGGTGCCGGCGCGAATCACGATCGTTACCCGCCTGCGGACATATCCACGTTTTAATCATAACATCGGGACATTTCGCAGCAAACATTTGCTCCAATACGTTGTCTGTACTGTTGTTCTACTGTATTGTTTGAAACCATGGGAATGGCTATAGAGTGTATACCTACCCTTTTAACTTAAGATCCTTGAATGGTTATAAATTTTCCAGGTTTTGCTCTCCTGATAAAAAATCCCTAAGCCACTTAAAAAAATATATTAATCAAGTGTTCAATTCACCCTAAATGCGTAGCGTAAATTGAAGTAGGCATATGTCCAGAAGTGGACATCCAAAGGCTGATGGAAGGAAGGATGGAATGGACAACTCAGATGTACAAACATCTTAATTCGATTTAATACAATTCGTCTTGAGTCAATTACAACTTTTGTAAGTTATCTCTATTATAAAACAATGTATAAATAGCCAAGAAACGTTTATAAACTGCCAGTTTTGGGATTCATAAAGGTTTCAATTTAAATTGTTAATTTTGCACCTTTTTACTTATGCAACAGTATATGACCATAAATAACACAGATGCTACTGTGCTAGTTCTAAGGTTCGTCAGCCAAATAATGACTTCCATTAAATACATACAGAGCAGTACAGTGCGCAGCCGTGATGGCCCATTCGTTGTGAACGACGGAGGCTCCGCAGGCGGACACCGCCCCAGTGGGGTTCACCATGCGCAGAGAGAGCTGGTAGGGAAACTGCCCTTCTGACGCCTCCCATCCTGATACGATACGCCCACCTGGAAAATGACACGCGTTTAATAGTAATGCCTTCAACCGGGTCCATTACAGGGCATCGATTCTCCGCATGACAGTAGGCCTAGAGTATACTCCCCCACGCTCTAATGCGGCTTGATGAAGGGGTTAGTGTTATTATATCGCCAGAAAACTCCAAAATGCCTTGACGGCTGTTATTTACGATAATAACTGAGACCGACAGCTTACGTGTCCTATGAAGCATGAAAACCCTCAAGAAGTTTTTGCCACTAGTGGTCACCCATCCTGCTAAAGACCTACGTAAGTTTAAGAGTTATAAATAACGTATAACTCAATTTGTAGTGACCACAAAACGTAAGGTGGCCTAGGTAACGCTGGATTTCTGGACAGACAAATGTTTGTTCTTGAGTCGTTAATGCTTATGATGTCTAATTTGTACATCCTATCCGCCATTCATTCTACTTAGAGGCTAAAATTTGCATTTTTTAAATTCAAAATTTTCCACTGTAAAGCGGTAGAATTCAGTTATCTTTGCATTTAGGTACTTGGATCTACTTGCGTGCTTACGTAATAAAATGCTGATGAATTTTATCGGCCGTCAGATTACGATAACAAAATGAATTGAAATTAGAATTAACGTAATTAATCCTATCTAATGCTCCGTATAGATAAAACCTCAGATAGCTACTAGTCATAAGCTCGCTGTTTGTAACGTAACGTGATTGGATCTCTGGAAAAAACAAACTAAGTAAACATGTTTAGTTACAATAAAAACACATATTAAGTATACATGATGATATACTAATAATACTTTAAATTATACGTTAATCCTATCCCTTAACATTTTCCGTTTCCATTTTCAGAAAGAGTCTACTCTTACTTACCGATAAAATACTATTTTGTAAAAAAATCTAATTAATTCACCAGTTTTCCTGTAAGATCCATACGAAAGCTGATTTTTATAAATATCTATGGATTTTTGTGAATAACTTTTATACAGCAAGCGTTGCTTCCGAGTAGAGAATACACTAAACGAATGAGGATCTATTAATTTTGTCAGTCGCTTGCTGAACCTGCGGGAAGATCCCAATTCTAATATTATTCTTCGTAATTACTTATTTGGAATTTACTGGAGGAGAAACCTGTGCTCAGTAGTGGGCCATTCATGTAATATAATTAGATTACATTTTACAGATTTACAGATTCAACTAGTAATTGACATACAACTTACCTCTAAAATCTTCAGGATAGGCAAATCTGGAATCGGCAAAAGCCTGAAAACATCAAATATACTTTATTTGCAGATCTTGGTATCAAATTTCAGCTCAATAGACATTGGCACGTGGGTCTAATTCAGAGTTATTGTACGTAGGAACCGCAAACTGCATCCCAGTTTTTGGTGAGAGATAAGTAACGCATGCGATTGAGCAATGTAAGTAAATCAGGCGTGTACATATATGATGGCAACATCTAGCCCTCGCCCTTCAAAAAGCTAGTTCCCTTCTGAAGGGTGAACTCACTAAACTCGCCCTATGGGTGCTATAAATCACGTATAAATAACTAGCTAACCTGGCAAACGTTGGTATTCCACACAAATTATTTGTAGTGTACATTTTGGTCGCTACATAAAAAACTACAAAATGTAAATGTGTGGTGATGGAATCTATGACTGAGAGAGAAATTACCAAAATTTAAAATATATATCTAGATAGGGACTCCTAATCATCGAACGCTACTTTACGCACTATTTTCATATGGACCAAATATACACAAAAAATGTATAAGAATCGGCCGAGCCGTTTCGCCTAAGTGCAACCACAAACAGTGTGACATAAGATCTTTATAGATAACTAGTTGACCCAGCAGACATTGTTCGGCAACAATATAACCAAACTCGGCCCACGTTGCTGTGACTAAGGTTTACATACTCAAATTTGCCAATTAATTTCCTTACACCGCCATCTGTTAGAATCTTATGGAACTAATTCTTTGTGAGATATTAAACAAATAACTTGCAATCAAATAATATTGCGACTATAAATTGAGATGTAAGCCTACCTTTCAAGTTGTATCAATCTGGACACGGTGTACTAAATTAGATTAAAATCGGTTGAGTAGGTCAAACACCGTGACACGTACTTTATATTAAGATTAAGATGATGGACAATAAATTACCTCACTCCAGGTCAACGCCAGAGCCACCAGGAGGACACCCCAAATCATGTTTAATGGCGAACCGTCTAAATACCAACTAATAACTAATTCATAAGTTTACCAATTATAAGTAAATTACATAGATAAGTGCCAAGATATTAATTGATAATATGTTTAATTATAGTTATTTTTAACACCTGATCCCAGTTGTATCAACAAACAATCGTTATCATTAATTTTATCAGCAGATATTGTCTTCCGTCTAACCATTGTATTACCTTGTGAGTGGTATTTCCCAGTACTAATTATGATAACGTAGTAACCCTTCAAAGTAACAAAGTTGAGACATTTTGTAGCGGCGATATTTCCCCCCGAAGCCTGACATTGCCGAAGAGTTAAGGTCTTCCCATAGGTACCTACTTAATGACGTGAAATCGGCCACCGGTTACAAAAGCCTTTACGTTTATAACAAGAAAGGTAGATATGAGTTTGAGAATTTAATACTGATTTACTAATCGCGGCTTTACATCATTATAATCACGCTTTCAAAGCTAGATTTTTCTTTAATGCATAGTCCATCAGCATTGTAGTCATATGTTATTTTATATTAATTGTCCTACCATTTGTTACAAACTTTAGCAATTTGGCCATATTTCAAGACATCCTTGTGGCGCTTTATAAGTGTAACGTGTTTTTAAAGTGTTCTGTGGTAGAAACTATACTCTGGTTAAAAATTACGCTGGTATTAAACATGGAGCAAAGGAACCAAGCTTCAAGAGTTCAAGCTGTGACGAGGTTAGAATGAGGGAGAAGATAGCGATACCCAATATTATCTCTCTCCTAGTGCATGTGTAGTCAGCGTGGAAAAAATTCTACTCATAATTTATTTAATTTCATTATAAGAAGCTATTCTTTACTGTGCGTGAGGCAATTAGACTACCGCAATTTTCTGTCTCTTTAGAACCGTCGGACGCTTCCTTTTGCAGGCAACCGTATTAATTTTATCAATGCCTCAACTACGCTATTTATAATACCTGTGGCAATTACTTACTGTAGCAGTAAGCAATACCTACTCTATGTAAATGACATGACGTTGTCAGACAAATTGATTGATTTGACACTTGACAGTCGTATTTGTCGAATCAATGATTTCGTGACACAATCTGTTTTTTTTTGCTAAAGACCTTGTAGTCATATTGAAGTAGGGATGGGCAAATGTGGGAAAAATATCGATATATATCGTATCGATATTTTTCAAATATATCGATTAATGTTG
>DWJN01005151.1:0-11721 GCA_018248895.1 Carystus phorcus
GCATATGGTGTATAGGGGATTTACAACACTAAACACTGTCTATTTCTCCTTTTGAATCTCTCCTTTCGTTTGTATGTTTTAACAAAAACGCTAAAGTTTGGCGTGCATGATAATTATTAACTATTCAATTAACATTCTTCTCTTCAATTTGTCGCTCTGCCAGTACGGGACGTACCGCTTACAGACAGACTGACGCCGAACTTTATGGCCTCCCTGAACTAAGCTCCACTGTGAGGTTGCATATGGTGTATAGGGGATTTACAACACTAAACACTGTCTATTTCTCCTTTTGAATCTCTCCTTTCGTTTGTATGTGTTAACAAAGACGCTAAAGTTTGGCGTGCATGATAATTATTATCTAACTATTCAATTAACATTCTTCTCTTCAACGTGTCGCTCTGTTCATTATGGTACGTACCGCTTACAGACTGACGACGAACTTTATGGCCTCCCTGAATTATACCCCACTCTGAGGTTGCATGTGGTGTACATGGGATTTACAACACTAAACACTATTCCTCCTTTTGAATCTCTCCTTCCGTATGTATGTTTTAGTAAAAACCAAATTTTGTACTATAATCGCACTGCGTGGGATTAAGAGAGGACATAAAGTTTGGTACGCATAATAATTATTATATTATTAACTATTCAATTAACATTGTTTATGGACAGTTACTATGCCTATATTCTATGTTAACTGTAATAACACATTTGTATTTCAATCGATAAAGATAAGTTAGTTATTAAAATGAAGAAAGAAAAATTTGCGGAGAGAAAGAATGCCAGTCATCCTTAGCTCCATCGCTAAATATTCCCTTGCTTACTACATGCGACATGAAAGTTGCTGTTCAGAATACAAATTTTCCCGAATGTACTTAATTTATTATGTAGAAAAAACGCCTTGGGAGATTCTTGCTCTTTATAAGTGTAACTTTATAAGTGTTTGTAAAAACAAATTTTAAATAAAAATACATTTAATTTTTATAATATAACCAGGAGATTTAGTGTTAAAGTCTCCGAGGTGTCCTTCGCACGCTACGTCATCTGCTCACGGCCAGTGTTTTGATTGTTTCCAGATTCCCCCATCATGCTGTCCTTCCCCCACTTCTACCTCGCCGACGAGAGCCTCCGGGAGGCTGTAGAGGGTATCTCCCCACCAGTGCCCGAGGACCACAGACTGTACATCGACGTGCAGCCGGTGAGTGTCACAGTTACATTTTTAAGCACTAACTATAAAATTAACAATATTTTCAAAGATAAATATATAACATATTATTGTATATGAATAACTATTTTATTTATACACAACAAATTTCTTAAGTTACGCTAATAAGTTGATTTTTATGTTAGTTTTTACTGTTCTAAACAGACGTAAACCAAGATGACAATTATAATGATGTAATATAATTTTCAGTGTTCATAATATGATGAAGTAAAAGACTTCAACGCATTCGTTATCGATTACTGTTTTAGATATAAGCGAGTCAGTTGGATATGATAATAAGTAAATTATAATTAATAATGAAGCAGCCACTACATTGATTGAGCACTTTTATATATTCTTTTGCATTACATTATGGCCTTTATATTATATTATTGATGTTAAGTCAATAACAAAGAGGATCATGGCGGACTACCGTTCGAGGAGTCCTGAGATCGATTCCCAGTGAGGCTAAAACTTTCTGTTTTCTTGACTTTACCCTTGTGAGTGTGAGTGGTGGCTGTGAGTGTGTATCGTGTTATAAATATACATATATATGTGTGTGTGTGTTGTGTGTGTGCAGGAGATGGGCACGGCGATGCGGGCGCGCGCGCGCATCCAGATCAACCTGGCGGTGTCGCAGGTGGTCGACATCAAGCAGGTCGCCAACTTCCCCGACATCGTCTTCCCGATCCTCTGGTTCGAGGAGGTAACCTCACAACATTCAACATATACACTGCTTTACAATATATACATATGTTAATTTACAAAAATATAATCAATTTAGAGCCCAAGAATGGTCGGAGTGGCGCAATTAGCAACGCTTTACAATATGTACATGTATTAATTTACAAAAATAATCAATTCAGAGGGCCCAAGACCTTGGGTCTTGGCCAAGACCCAAGACCAAGGGATTGGCGGCAATTAGCGGAGGCCTTTGTATGTCCAGCAGTGGACTTCAAAGGGCTGATAGATAGATAATCGAACTATATTACATCCGACATGACTCGATGATTGCTATCTGCGATATCACACGGGACCGATAGCTTCACGTGCTTTCCGAAGCCCTGAAACGTTTAAATATATTTTTTGCCATCAGCTATCACCTAGTCTAATTGCCTCGCCCCAATTATTAAGATTGTAAACATTTATACAAAATTTCTCTATTTTCTTTTGCTGGCAACGCATTGGTGATTACTACAGAGCGGCCGTTCCTATTCTGTTGGCGATTGCTTACGACCATGTGGTTCATCATGTTTGTTACCTACGTAGGTACATAAAATGTGACGTATGAACATCGTTATATACTTAAGTATATGTTTTCGCAAGACAAATAAATTCCAGCGATCCCGAACTGATATGACTTACATGAGTTAGTAAACCATTCTATACTCTGAGTGAAACCTCTTTTAGTTTTTTCGGTACTTTTGCAACTACAAAGTAATTTATAATTTAACTAACTACCTACTTTTATAGAGGTAATGTGTCCTACATAAATGTTGCACTTGTTGCCATAGATTAACTGGAACAAACAAACAGACAGACAAAATTTTTTTAAGAATTGTAACTTGGGTATGTGTTTTGTAAAAAGTGGTTATTTTTATATTATAAACAGGAAATTAAATTAAATTTATACGTATAGATAACCTCAACATTCTGTATGTATGTGTGTGTGTGTGTCCTGTCAGGGTATAGACGAGCTGCCGGAGCAGGTGTCGTCGCTGCTGCGGCTGGCCACCAAGGTGCCGCCCGTGGCGCGGCTCGCGCTGGGCTGGGGGCTCACGGCGCTCGGCGTGCTGCTCGTGCTGCTGGCGGTCACCTGCCTCATCAGGTACCGCCACCGTGCCTACCTCTACCGCTACCCTTCCCGCTACCCCTACCGCTACCCCTACCTCTACATCTACCTCTAAGTCTAAACTGTACCTCTACCTCTTACTCTACTTCTACCTCTAACTCTACCTCTAAGTCTAACTCTACCTCTAACTTTATCTCTAACTCTAACTCTAACAGTTTAACTATTAATAGTAGCAGTTGTAATTAATGTTTTCATAACTGTTATTAGAGTAAGTATTGTTTAATAGATGTGCTGATGAGTTGCTTTCGCCGTTTCTTCTCTTTATAATGAGCCCTTCCGAAACTACCGTCCGTCCTTTGAAATACCATTTGTACAACAATATATGAGATAATATGAGTATCCGTTCCCAGGTCGTCCCACCGCCAGAGCACCCTGAGACTGGAGGGGCACGCCGTGGCGAAGCCGCCGCCCTCGAAGACCCCCAGCAAGGAGAACGGCTACGAACTGAACAATAGGAGATAATAAACGCCTCGTGTTAATATAATTAAAACAATACAAGGTTACGCAACCATCGATTAGGCCATTTTGCGGGAATCCAATATTTTTCTACTATTTCTACAGTTTTAATTGCTGGCAACACTGTGATGTTGTCAGATAAGTAAATTCTATTCTACTATCGAATCGTGGGTGCTAGCGGTGGTTACATCGAAGTCGGTGAATTTGTCGTTATAAAATTGTCAATAATGTAAGAGCTTTTCTTTTTTGAGATGAGTTTTTGTTTAAAAGAAATCTATTTCGATTTATATTTTTTTAATTTTTCACGTTCGCAAAAATTTTAAAATATTCGAAATAGAACTAACACTGGCAACTTTACCATCAAGAGCAATATAAAAATGTAGCATTTTTAAAAAATAAGTACCACCTTTGAAATTATATATCTTATTTTTAAAAGTAATTTTAGTTATTATGTATATGGGTAATTCTAGAACAAATTTTTTATAAATTGCTTTATAAAATATAGCTTTGTAAAGTATTTTTAGAGCGTTTGCTTTTTATAAAGGAACATGGAATGCCACTAATTATGAACAGCTGTAATTTATTATAAACCGCACCACTTATGTAGCAGCACTCGGCTGATTCAATACATTCCATGCCACATTTTTATATCCTATGAATTTTATTGTGATAATGATGATTTTAAGCAAATTCTATTAATTGAACAAATTTTAACTGATAAATTTAGGTGCTTTACAAAAATGACATTTATACATATTAAAGATAAATAAAGTCTTAAATGTTTATGACAATTTTAAATCTTGAATAACATTATAAATCTTGTTAAGGAATAGCACGATGGGTCGATCAGTGTATGTAGTTGTGTTGATAGTCCAGCGTACTAATAAAAGTTATTTGTTTCGGTGTAAAAATCCGTCCGTTTTTCCGTCCATAAAGTATTTTATAGCTGCTTGAGTTACGCGAAATCTTTATTGTAAAAAAAAATAGAAACATTAGGACATCGATATTGATAAACAGCTTATTATTAAAAGGCTTATTATTAAATTAAAATCATTGAATAACTTTAAAATATTTTTATAACAAACTACATATATTTCTCAATTTTGAATACGGTTTTTTTTTATTAAACCCATCGTTTGGTTTAACTCCAGCATTATTTACTTTTGTGCTTCCGACATGCACTGGGCCTGTATCTTACAATATATTTATAATTAAATATATAAAATTGCTTAAACATTTTAAGAGTTTAATATCATATTGTACGTTTATTAGATATACTTTGACATATCATCGTATAACCAATGTAAATATATTACGTTACCACCTGGTCTGTTCGTTGTACATCTTCACTCTTTTGAACTCAGTGTTACCAGCTTAATGATAATTTCTACTGTTTTGTAGGAAATGAAAAAAAAAAGTGAAAAACTGTAAACATGATGTACAATGAATATATTTTTCAAATTACTCTTCCATTTAATTGGGTTTCGGGTTGCCATTTACGTGGAAATGATTTTATGACCTGTGTCGGATATGAGGTGAAGAGGTAATTATTATGGTGTATAGATTGGTACTAAAAGGATCAAACTAATTGAACACTACAATTGCAACAATTTGTATAGTAATCTATTGTTGCTTAATGCTGCCGTCAATTTCGGCATAATATCATACCGATTTTTAGTCAATGCGTCTATTTTTTGTACTAAACATTTTATAAAAATTTAAGTCACTACTCTGTTTGATTAAAACGAAGATTATTTTTTTGTCCCAATCAATAATATTATAACTGGCTTGTATTTGGAGACATCACATTTAAAGTATTTATATTGATTTTAAATCGAAATCGAATCTAAAAATAAATTACCCAAAAGATATAATTGAGCTCGCCGTTATAATACAAATATTTACCTACTTATTAAAATTGAATGAGCACATTCTTCATGAATTTGAAGTCAATTTAATTTTAATAATTTCATCGACTTTAATTGATCCTTGAAGTATAAGGTCTTTACACATGTAATACACTTAAGATTTAGTTACTTAGTAAAATCGTTCATTTTCGATAGCTCCTAGTCTACTAATGGGTCCGACCTTAGGTTTAGGTATTTTTAACTACTATATTATTTTTTATATACACTTTTCTATTTCCATTTTCTTATATATCGAGGAGTGGTAGAGTAATTTAGTCGTTAAATGTATTAAAAGATGTTTTATTACTGATGTAAATTTTGATAATGTAGAGGATTTATTGATGTTTGAACATTACTTATTAGGTAGGTACTGGATACGACGGAGAAACTCGCAAAATGTCAAATTGGACCAAACGAGGCGTGCATTTTATTGAAAATGTATTAAAGATTGTTGAAACTGTCGAAAAATGCATGACGTGTCAAATTTTAATCATATTTTTGTAGTCATTTGGTCAAATTAACGCGGAGTTGTCATTAATTACATTAAAAGTAATCCGAATTGAACTCTGCGCTAGTTTGAACAGATGTTTGTTTTAACTGTAAAGTATACATTTTACGGCTTGTTTACTGTGAGGTTTCAAAGGAGTATTGTGAGGGGCCCGGCCACTGTAGCCCACCGTCCCCCACTGTCCGCTCGGAAAAATGTTATTCTTAGACATCTTATTGTATCGTGAATGTTGAAATTGTGCGTAAATAAATGTAAATAAATGAATAAAGGTGTAAGTTATATTATTGGATGTGTTTATTGCAATCCCTCACTACACTACTATATAACGCGGTATTAACTTTGACAAATGGTTCGTTGAAAAATTCTACCACCGTGCATAATTTATAATTGATTTATTATGAACAGTATATTGAGCCTCATAATTAGTGACTACCTCAAATAAGTCTCCTAAGTCATAGGAGCGTGACCACATGGCTACAATTGAAAACAGAAACTACCACCACCAAATGGATAGATGTGTAATCAAAGGGAAAGAACTGAAAGAAAATTAATATAATTTTATACATATTTAATATTTTAATCAAATGCGCATACATATACTTGCACAAGTACTGGCAATACATACGATTAGTAATGACGTCAGAAGTAACACAAGTGATCTGGTTTTCAAAATAAAACTTACATGTAGACATATAAAAAAATAATAACTGTACGATGTCAATAGCATATACACGCTGATACAAAATAGTATTTTGGATCAGCTGACATTCAACAAAGATTATTTTTTAATGTCTACATACATATATATTTACAAAAAAAATGACACCTAATACATCTAAAATCAACGTCAAACATTTATAAACTATGTTGAAGTTAAAAAGACATGTTGGAAGTGGTTTGAAGTCAACGTATTTGTAATATATAATTTATACAATATTAACTTAGTGTACTGTCAACCTAATAGCTATGGGCAGTGATAGCAATTCTAAATTCATACTAATTTCCAACTTAGTTGAACGTTGAGTTGAGTTGAGTCAACATTGAGTGTTCACAACCACTAACAAATATACAAAGTACCCCGCTTCTATAATGAATAACTTTCGCTAGTTTCAGGTATAAAGAACAAACAAAT
The DNA here is from genome assembly GCA_018248895.1 of Carystus phorcus. NCBI lineage: Eukaryota > Metazoa > Arthropoda > Insecta > Lepidoptera > Hesperiidae > Carystus > Carystus phorcus. Next base: position 7,060 of record DWJN01005151.1, read on the forward strand.
AAATAATCTAGCAATAATTTTATTATTATTTATAGGATAATTTATATACCTAAAACATACTAAGACCCCAACATCCATCTCTCCAAATAAGGATGTTAAAGTCTGGGCTGATCTAAGTTTCATTTCTCTAAACAAATGGTAAATACTGCACATAATATGTAATATATAACATGTCATATCGATCCATAATACTATTATCTACGACAGCAGAATGACGCAGTAGTAGCGTTTTAAAATTGTTATTTTTGTCGTGTCTACATATACATAATATATTTATTTTGAAGAAAATAAATCAATTGGATCAGTTTGTGTCACTCAAATTAGTATGACGTCCACAAATGTCTAGACTTACGATATACTTATTGATAAATAGTCAATAGTACTAATAGGACTATTGATAGATATTATTGTGACGTCACAAGTATTGCTACGAAACGATTGACTGCAATATCCATACAATTGACACTTGATAGTAATTCTGGTAGACTATCGATAGTGTAAAACCATCGTTAATATCTATAGTACTGACCACTATTAGATCAATGTAATAATATATAGTGTCAATGCTATCGACAGTATGGACAGTATTGTGACGTCACAATGATACTCGTTTTCGGGGTCAACTATGAATGTATCCACTATCTATAGTAAGGCATCGTTAGTGTAGACACATTCTGTGTTTTTTCATTATCATATAACAGTGTACAAATATAAATAATTCTACCAAAACAAAACGTTTATACTATACGTAGTACAAGAACGCCATAACTAAATAAACATTAGTATTGTTTTAATCAATAACACGTGTGCACATATTTTCTTGCTGGTGGTATTATTTTTTTAAAGTATTAAGATTCCGTTTATACAAACATTTTTTGCTTTTAGCCAATATTATGATATTACTTATAATGATACAATTATGCAAAAATAGTTTTGACATCAACATCTTAAATATACTATATCACTTCGTCATTATTAATGTTTTGAGTTGTTTTTATTGATTACTGTTTTCATTCAAGTATTGTTTATCAACTTACGTCTATAATACTTTTAATTATTTTTTGAAAACCAAGTCCCAGCACCAATAATATAAAATTTTAATCGAAACGCTCCGCCCTACAAAATTATCTCATATAAATAGATAATTAATGAAACAAAAGTAATAATCATATTTGTTTAAATGAACATTTTCAATATTTTCTGTTATTAATGCATACCTTTTGTAACACATTAGCAACAATAGCCAAAGTAACAAAAACATAAAATTAAACCACTATTAATGTCACAAACACAATTAATTTTATCAGATCATAATTTCAACTCGTACACAAATATTATTTTATAGTACATAGTTTAGAATCAATACGGAAATACTTTGTAAATGAACTAAACTTTCATAAGAAAAAAAAAACAATTCATACATCGTATTGTAAACGTAAATTGGACTGTAATGTAGTAAATATATTACTTAAATAAAAATTGCATATATCAAGCATAAAGGATGACAATTAAGAAATATAGCAATCAATGTAAATGAATTGAAAGAAACTCATGAACGTTAAAACACTAGTTATTAGTGCAATAGTTACTTTGTAATACATACTTACACTTGCCAAGATCAAAATGATCTAATATCTCAGGTTGCTGACACGAGGCGTTGTTGGAAATTATTAAACACACCATTTTTAGCTGCAAGTTGTATTATAGCGATATTAGAGGATTTGTGAACTTTTTGTGAACTTGTAATGTAGGTAAGGATGGTATTAATTTGTTCTGTATAAAGTACATGTTTGTTAGTAATGTGGAAGTTTAGGGAAACATTATTAGTTTCTTAAATAGGATGTACTGTACTGACAATAACTCATTCATTATTTATGTGTGAAACAAGTTATCTTTTTGGTAATCGATAAGTACATATCACACAGAAATATGTGTTACTGTATAATTGACTGATTGCAATTGACAGTAAGGAGCCTGATTAACTTGAATGAGCTAATACTGTCTTACAGCAATAAAATATAAGCGAATCTCAGATGTCTTTAATGACTTGCAACTGAAAATGGGTGTTTATAAAGTTTTACTCGTCCTATCGCTGGCTACAGCAGGTGTAATTTAGTAGTTAGTTAAACAAGTACTGTTTATGGCTTGCAGTGAGCCAACTGTGAGCACTACGAGTATATTTGCAGCTTATTCTTAAGCTGCTATTACTGTTGTGGCGACCAGAAAATTTCAACAGTGTTCGTTCCTCGGACGTTTAATCTGTGAAATAAGTAATGTGTGTTAAATTTCACCCTGTGGACTTACGTGCCTACTCACTATATATTTCGTACAGTGATATTATTATTTAATTTCACTCAATACCTATGTATAAAATATATAAAGTGGGTTATTTGACAGTAAAATGCTGTAGTCCAATAGGTCCATTATATTTCTTTTGATAGCATCTGGCTTTACAAGTATGTACATTTAGCTCTCACCACAGCATGTTGAAACCCCGAGCAGCCTCGCTTAGTGCTGAGCTCTCACTTTGAAGTGCAAATTTCCATGTTTATTCTCTAATTATGAAGTGCCCTCAATATCGGTGTTATTTTGTGTTTTTCTCGTTTCCTTCCGCTGTTTTTTGTTAGGCGTTTGTTCACAATCTGCAATCCTTTTCGTCGGCGTCGCTCCCGTTTTCTCTTTCAAACTATTTGTCCTATTAACATTTCTCTTACGTCTAACATCTTCGACCAAAACGAAGTCTGTTTTGGCAGTTTTGTTTTCTAATTTTGGACATTTTGGCAATATTTTCACATACTTGGGCACCTCTGGATTAGGTGGCGTTTTCTTATGAACTATGATGAAGTGGCTCGCGTTCACGTTGGCGGCGGGGACTGCGACCCGCGCCTCCGCGGGCTGCGGGCCCGGCTCGGCGCCCGACGTCCTGGCTTTGATTGTTTTAATTTCTTTAATTTCAATCTTAGAACTTTTATTCTTCGCCTTATCAAACTTAGCGCCACCTCTTCGCTTCTCCTTATTAACATCAATTTTATTCCTTGCATTCGGTTTGACGTTACCATCACCGACGGTAGCTGCATCTTTCGAGTCATCGTTGCACTTCCTAGATTTAATTTCCATCAAATTGACTTTGCCGTCGCTGTTTTTCAGTAGCATTAGCGAGTTGATGTTGCTCGGTGCGAAGGTGTTCCCTCCGAAATACTTGACGGAGGTGAGTTTGTTGGCGATGAGCACGGAGAGGTCCATGATGTTGAACTCTGTGAGCAGCAAGTTGACGCTGCTGCCGAAGTGGTTCTCGAGGCTCGGGTCTCCGCCGCTCTCCATCAGGATCTCTATTGTCTTCAGAAACTCCTCAGATATTTTCATTCGGTTCGTGCTGTCTGAAATTAAACATCACGTTAACATGAATTTCGACTTTCAAGTGATAATATAGTTTTTGGTTCAAACGACCCGCGTGGCGTAATGGTCGCCACGCCGGACCGCCGTAATGGTCGCCACGCCGGACCGCCGTTCGAAGGGTCCTGGGTTCGATTCCCAGCGAGGCCGAAATTTGAATGATGAGTTGGAGTTTCTGTTCTCGGTCTGGGTGTGTGTGTGTGTGTGTTTCTGTGTTGTCCATGGCACTCACGACACGGGGTATCCTAGTGTGGGGCTATGAGTGTGTGGCGTTATTGTTGTTATAAAATTAAATGTTTTATATATCTTTATTAACCCTTCAGCATCTATCGTTTACGTGATTAAGAATAATGTGAAATGTGATTAAAAATAATACGTGATTAATAATAGAATAAAACAAAAATCGTGTTTGTCCCTGTATGAACAAGATATATGTACTGTAAAAAAATTTTTCAGAATCCGAATACAACAAGATTTGACATTGTTATATTGGTACTAATAAAAAGCTTTTGATTTTATTTTTTTAATACTATATCTGAACAAAGAAATAAATTGTACAGCTTTATGCCTTTCATGTTTCTGTAGTGTTATCTATAGTGTATATGATAAATGTCGACAAACAAACACATACATATAACAGTAGGCCACGACAATGACTGAACATACCATGTGGTTGAGGACCTGACGGTGAGTTCCCGTTACTTGTAATATATCTCTGACAACAATTATATACAAGTGTTAGTCAGCCTGTTAACTAATGCACATATGTTGATAAGCTCGATAAGAGAGTTTGATGCCTGGCAGGGATAAACCCTTATCCGACGTATCTGTCAACCTCAAACCTTGTATGTACACGCGCGTATGTTTGTCTCTGTGTGTGTATCTCTCTCTCCCCCCCTCTCGCTCTCTCTCTATCTCCCCCACTCTCACTCTCTCTATCTCCCCCTCTGTCTCTCTCTCTCTCCCCCTGTCTCCCTCCCTCCCTCTCTGTCTGTCTTCCTCTTCTCTTTCTTTTCTCTCTTTTTCAGACGTCAGATAAAGAACAAAATCCCATTTCACGTACGATTCGGAGTTAAATTTGGTAGTTCTGTTTAACCGATCACTTATTCAAAACAAATGAGATAATCATACTTTCAGCAACTCAGTCGACGTTTGACAATTTATTCGTTGATTTTTGTAAGTGTGCGGTAACTTTAACCGATCACTTATTCAAAACAAATGAGATAATCATACTTTCAGCAACTCAGTCGACGTTTGACAATTTATTCG
>DWJN01005152.1:0-11720 GCA_018248895.1 Carystus phorcus
GTAGTTCCTGAGATTAGCCCGTTCAAACAATCAAACAAACAAACTCTTCAGCTTTATATATTAGTATAAGATATAAATATTTTGTCCTTGTGTATTTCACTAAAACCTACACGGTTGAAGTAATTTCGATGAAATCGTTTTATGTGTTCCATATTAGGAAACGTTAATAACTTATTTGTAAACATAATATAGCGAAGAATTATCAACTTTATTACCGCCTTTTAAGCCTTTTAAGTCGATCATCGTTCTATAAATAATACTCTCCTACTTTAGATACATAATCCATCGAGAAGAAAACTTCCTTCGAAAAATTAATCACTAACAAGGAAAAAGGTAAAAGATCAAGTGTTATATCTCCAACAAAACAGTGTCTGAAATACCTGTCACTAAATATATATGACATCCCTAAGACCGGTCTGGAAAATTAATAAGGAACAATAAGCTACCAAAACAAACACGACATTCAGTTATTAAGTGGCGACAAGAACATATCGAAAGATGATATAACTTTTATTGTTAGTATCAGTTTGAGAGTATCATTTTCACTTAACATTAATATTCACTACCTAACGCCAAACTGTGGAAAGTCAGTTACATCGATCATTGAAATTAATTTAAGCTGACGCTGCTCAAACTTAGTAATCAGATTCACGCTTTGATCACTGTTGAATAGTACGGCCCTTAGATTAATGAGGCATGCTAGCAGGTATAGAAAATGTATTTTTATACAAACTCGTAATGCGAGTGTTTGTTTCGGCAAATTAACGTTTATTTTACCGAAACACTTAAACAATCGTTACGTCGGCTTGTTTATTAGATTCGCGCTACCAAACGGTGTTGAACGAAGAATTGACCGTTTATATTTATTTAAAGCAATCATCCGGTTGGATTGGATAGAAGCCGACCAATTTCAATGAGTTTCTAATTGTTATGTATATCAGGAATATTTGATTAAGAAAATAAAAATACATGTAGTAAGTAGTAGATAAAAGGAAGGGCAGACCTTCTTATAACCTTGTTTTTTTTATTATTTTGATGTAATTAAATTTTAGTTTCGTTATATTCGTAAAAGCCGTGAATAAGTTGATAAGTCGACTTGCATATATGTATATATTTTAATGTGTAATAGGCATTAGGATTGTTTAATTGCTTAGTGATCTGAAAACTGAAAGCAAATAAAAAAGGATTTATTCACATAAAATTAGAATTTATAGATGAAACTTAAACGTAAAAATGGCTGCCCTGATAAGTGTGCATTTCCGATTTGCTAAGTTATTCACGGTTTTTAAACTCACTAAAGTAATTTGTATGTTAGTACGATGACAAAGTTACAAAGGATCAATAAATTTAAATGAACACCTACACGTTAATACAAATTATACTTGTAAATTGAATGAAAACCCAATATTCAACCAACCCGGGAATGCCTTAGAACGTAACTCATTCCACAAGTTCCGTTGATAGGTTAATTCAACCATTAGATTATCAGCTATTCAACTAAAGCACAATGCCTCTGTAACTTCGTTCCAAAGTTGCTATCTGATGATTTTACCACAGTATTAAGCCAGGAATCCCGTCCCGTAACGGAAATGAGGGTATTATGGTCGGGTATTAGTCGGTATTACGGCATCTCTGTCAACCGGGCCGAAAAAGAGACGGGACTTGTTATTTTTTTAGAAACGCTAAAATAAAAATGGTTTCACTGGCAAATATTTGGCACTGGTAAGCCATCGTTTATCGTAGATAGCAGCCGTTAAGCTACGTCGGAAACCTTCATGCGGCTTAAAAACTCCCGATGTTGAGTTGGCCACTAACCCCTCCACCAATCCGCAATGGAGCAGCGTGGTGGAGTCTGCTCTAGACTTCCTCAGCGATGCTCATTAGAGAGCCATTGATGCGTTTACGTCACGCCCAATAAATTGTCTTATTCATTACACCAGTGAAATAAAATAAAACTGATTTGACGATTTTGTCACAGACTCAATTTACCTCATCACAATAAATATTGACCGCTAATTCAAACCAAATTAATCCTACTCGGACAACATAACCGATAATACCTTGATCATATTCTTAGAGTAGATTACATTCTCCGAATAACGTCGCGCCTCGCTTGTTTTATGAATCTTACGATGAACGCTTGAATGCATACAGATTTTAGAATACCTAGGTAAGCTTAATACACATCGTCCCGCAATATCCCATGTTTAGAAATATAAAAAACTGTGATAAAAATAAGTTTTTAGGCGTCGCAGGAAAATAAACATTATAATATGACTTAGAGGTCTCGTCGTCGTTTATCCTGAGACATCTAATTATGTACGTACATATATGTATGTATGTATGTAACTCAAAAGTGACTGACTGATATAGTGATCTATCAACGCACAGCACAAACCACTGGACGAATCGGGCTGAAATTTTGCATGCAGGTAGATGTTATGACGGAGGCATCCGCTAAGAAAGGATTTTGATCAATTCTACCCCCAAGGGGATAAAATAAAGGATGAAAGTTTCTTAACCTGAGCGAAGCAAAAGCTAGTAAACTATATAGTTCACTGATATAATAATAATTAGTTTAATTCTTTACACAGTCGTAAAGGTCTACTAGTATAGAATGGTTTTAGAAAGTCCTTCTTTGATTCTAGTGCTAAGGATAGTAATAAAAGTGTCAATATGCGACTAACAGCAGTAGAGTCAACTTATTCTGATGATGCTCCGTTTCGGGGCGAAACACATGTTGGTGGTATATAGGTTGATATATACTTTTATTTATTGTAACTGCATGTTTCCCTGTGAGAGGGACGGAGGTGTTACGCATGTATAAGAGTATATACCATCATACATTTTGCTCGCGATTGTTGCAAAGTAGACTAATGCCTTGATACGAATCTATTTTACTTATTGTAACACTAATATTCGGAATTCTACTTACATATTATACTTTGCCTTCAACCCATTAATGGACCACTACTGAGCACGGGTCTCTCCTCAACACTGATGAGGTCTAGAGCATACTCCATCACGCTGCTCTAATGCGGATTGGTGAACAATTAATATATTATATTATTAATTATTAAATATTAAGATCTATTTTTGTCTGCCCTCTGCGGTTTAACGCTAACGATGCCGATTTCCAACATTTTGCACGATTCACAGAATATCTTCATACGGAAAAACGCGTTCAGCTCTTCCGCTCCGGTATTTCGTAATTACAAGTGAGTTCAGCATATTCAAGTCAAATTCGAATTAAATCGGAAACCACAATCATGAATTCTAGCTAATTCAAGAATTTGATAGAAAACGTCGATCTGGGCATTTCATCTATTACATTAAGCAGGTCGAACTAAATCTATCTTAATTGGTAGTTTAATGATTTATGCTTTGATTTGCTATTCTTACTGGGCCAAGTGCGACTATGCTGTGTAGCGTTAATTTTGTTGCCGTATGTACTCGTGTGTACCCTATAAAACTTATACCGTCATCATGCAGCGTGTTTCAGAGAGAGTAAATATTTAATAGTTATAGTTAAAAAAACAGAAATTGTTTTGAGAAGTGTTTACAAAAAAATCCTTTTGTACCTTATGAGGCTTAACCATTAAGCATCCGAAGCGGCTTCTGTAGCCTCTTTCAATGTCAATATTCCAGGCTGCCCCAATTCGATCAATCAACGAATCCAATTCGAGATTAACGGAATACTCACCTCTCAAAACTGCGTTGCTGATATACAAGTTAAGCTACAAAAGCAGCACATTGCCAATTCATTTCCATAAAAATAAAGAGCAAACGCGACGGAACATTCTCGTAACAGGTATATTGTTTCAAAACAAATTCTGTTTCCAATTCTGCGCGAACTAACACTAGCTAGTGTTTGTTAACGGAAACGGCAACAGGCAATACAGTTATACAATAGATAACTGAACACTTTTGTTTAGCTCGAGTGCCTTACAATACGCGGTGGGTTTAATAATGTTCTACAACGTTCAACAAACAAAAGGGAAGTAACGAATTATAGACCATTATTTTTTTTATTTGATAAATAAAAAATGTTTTTGAATTTAGCTCAAAAAGATTCGATTTGTTTTTCAAAACATTCAACAGTCAACTTTGTTCACTTGGAGACAAAATGTTGTATTTGAAACGTTCCAAATTGATATTCCTAATAATTTATACGATGGAGCTTGTAGTTATAGTAAATGGAAAAACCACCCTTTCTTTTAAAATTCTACTTATGCGTTTCTTCTTCATTGCGTTGCATTCTTCTACAGGCTTTACTTTATTTAAGTCAGGTTAGACGATTTCTGCTGACGGTCTCTTCGAAGAGATTCATAATTGTCCTACCACTGTGTTTCGGTCTCTTTCCACAATGTACGAGCTATAGAACATAGTGCAATACGCTAGTCAATTGCGGACCGTAAAATAGTAAAATTCTAATCATATATTTCATGTAGGCTACACTTATATATCTAAAATATTTTGCATATACCGTTTTGAGAAGGTGCCTCATAAAGGGGTGAATGACGGTGAAAGAAAATCATCAGACTTCGTTGAAGTACATACACGGCATAATTCACTATACAATGACGTTAGGGAACCATTATAAAATATGTATAACCGGAAAAATATAGTGCTATTATTGCTTTGTATTTTGGCTATTATTATTTTCACGTAAAAATTCATAAAAGGACTTAATGTGATAAACGTGATTGTAGTCTTAATGGCTCTAAGAAAGCTTAACGTCTCAATCGATAAAATTCGCTAACGATATGGCAAACGCGTTTTCGCGTGGCGCCATATTGTATGCAAATGAAGTGCTAACGAAAATTGAATATGAATTTATTATTGAGGTTGGATGAATTATACAAATGGATAGTTAAATGAGGAAGTAGGTATGAAACTGTAAGGTGCCTCAGACCATTTTGTGTATTTGTTAAAATAATTTGAAACTATTTACAAGGTAATCAAATGGGCATTCTGTGAGTGTCTTGGCCTCTCCTGGCTCAGAAGCGGCTAAGATACTGATACAGTTACATTACGCATGGTGTATGGTGTATGTAGATAAGAAAAATTGGCCATACGAGGGTTGCATAGTCAATTTATGACTAGACCGTCTATAAAAAAATTAGATTAAAAAAAACTATTTACAAGGTCTGTGAGAGCACATGATGAGATTGAAAGTCATAAAAGTAGTATTTAATACTCTAAAAGATGTTCTTTCATACTCGTATTCTCGTATTCTTTAGGCTGTTATGTTTAAAAGCCGTTGTCGTGTGAGTCGTGTCGACGGCACGGAGAACCCAATTTCTTTTATTGCCGTAATGACAGTCTAAAATAAAATATCTGTGACAATCCTTGAGCGCGTAAACATTATTCTTGTCAGCAATTTAAGCTTTTTATTTCTTTATTTGCTACTACTTATTTGATTGCTTTAATAAAATTTACAGTGAACTAATACAGTTAGAAGACTGTACCTTATCCTAAATATTCCTTTATTCTGCATAATTATGTGACAGTAAAATAATATGATAAATTAAACACTGCCAAACAACTTGCGGAATTAATTTCTCAAAATTATTTTTCATTATTATTTTTGTTCTAACGGGTAACCATTAGATTAAACCGAGTAGTTTTGACTCTAATTTCGGTTAACAGTACCGATCTGTTATTATCGAGGGTGTGCGGTCAAAAGTCAAAATTACTATCCTTGATTTTGTTACTTAAAAAAAATTACTGGTTAAGAGTAACATTACATATGTTGTGTGTACATGAAGCTATTTGTATTGAATCTAAAATTTCATCGCCTATGTAATATGCACAAGTTTGAAATGTATCGAAAGTAATCTGACACCAAACTGGAAAACTGGAGGATTAGTTTATCAATAGAAAAAATACTGTCCACTTAATACTAACAGTACCAGACCGTTCGGTTGTTTCATAGTAATAAAAAAGTGCTCGTATTTTTTTTCTTTTACGTCTGTTGTGTCAGTTTTGCGTCGCTTTCGTTCTAAATGCACGGTAGACATAACTTCAATACGACAATTGCGAATTTCTGACAATGAGCGAGCGACTAATGCTAGCATACTCCTGAGATGTAAGAAATTTGAATAGATGAGCATTTTGTACCTCATAACAGAATCTCTCTCATTGTCCCGTAAACGGATAGTTTTTAAACGCATTGTACTTACGTCCTTTATCTTTTGAGTGGCAATAAAATATAACATTAAGGTTGAATTTCCTGGTTCTCAAAACTAAAGGTGGATTTTATCAGTCTGTGAACTTGGCACCGTATCAAAGGAACTTTACAGACTGAAGAAATGCGATTTGCAGGTGATATCGTCGAGTTACTGAGGTTTTTATTGTCGAAGTCTTTCTTTAAGTTGGCATTCGATTTGTTTCTTGAGTTGAAGTATCAACACTTGAGGTTATCGTACCTTTTAGAAACTTTTTTTAATGTTGGTGATTAAAATGTTAGTAGTTTCAAAATTTATGTAGTTCTAATTGTAGAAATAATGTTCGTTTCTGTAATAATGCCTAAATTAATGGCTGTAAGAATTCGCCAGAGTAATATAATACCTACCTTCAACCCATTAATGGCCCACTACTGAGCATGAGTCTTCCCTCAACACTGAGGAGGTCTAGAGTAGTGCTCCAATGCGGATCGGTGGAGGAGTGGAATGTTATTATGGTAATATAAAATTCGATAAAATACTTTAAACAATTAATAAAAAAAAAACTACTATCCTAACTAACCATACAAAACACTTATTCTAAGTCTTTAATCTTTAGTCAATTTCATTTTCTATGAAAAATGATACTACGTGATGGTATGTGAGTTCTTCAGGATTCTTTAATTGTGGGAAGAATGCTTCACAGCGGGCTGATAATGGAATGTTGGCGTCATTTACACGGGATCATTATTTGATTCAAATCGCCCTAATGTGCACGTACTGGACTATAAAACCTAAAATCCTCTAGACCCGTTCTATTGAACTTATCTGCTCTCGTTCAAGATTTATCTCTCTTCGCACAAAGCCTTTATATTGTGCGGCTAGGCATCCGCTCGTACGGTGTCTGTAATATCTTCTTCGTGAATACCTTGCAAAATACTCTCTACTTTGTTATGTAAAGGTCGCCGGAGCAATGGCCATTCCCGGGAGTTTTGTCTTAATATCTTTTGCTTGAATAAATTCTTTGTGTGCCTGTTAATTATTTTATTTCATTAAATTTAGTTTTTATTACGTGATTTATCAGATTGGTCAGTTTGTCATTGGCTTCTGCAACACTTTCAATGCTTCACGGTGCTTGCAGTGGATTCAGATACTACGTACTTATTTATGATACTACTCGTATTTCTGATATTATAAAGACAGCGCAAAGTTTGTGACTTTGTATATCAAATATCACTATTTTATGTTCCGAGGAATCTTGTTCTATTTGAAGCACTCTTTCACTATTTGAAAAGTGCTGGTAGAAATAAATATATCATTGTTCAACCAAGTCCAAGGTTGACGCGGGTCAAAATAAAAAGAATTACGCAATATAGACTTTTCTTAGGCTCTAAAAGTATGAAATACGAGAAACATTTATTTTTATGTTAAGAGTAGGTTTATGTGACTTGACCTAATTGTCTCACCGAAATTTGACTTCACTCTCGCCCTATCGCTTTCGTATTAAGTGGGTGTACAACACCCACTCATTTTCCTCCTGTATTATCTGTGGCATTGTCATCAACCAATGAATGGCCTACTATATGACGCAGGTCTCTCATCACGGCGGAGGCTTACTTCACTACGCTGCTCCAAAGCAGATTGGTGGATAGGTTAGAGACTTGAAGACTGCAATGTACGATAACCGGGTCGGACGGCTTAGTGCCCTTCAAAACACGGAAAACGTTTAAGAAATTTTTGCTACTTATCGCATCTATTTACCGCACCCGTAGTCGCTTAAGTAGGTCGATCTTATACCTTCATCGCTTATAAAAGACGCAACCCAATAGTGAAAATATGTATGTTTCAGTCAATAGTTTTGGGTTAAACCTGCTCATTTGGGTTCAGTATTGAGATTACCTCACACAATGTACAATGCATTATCCCAATCGATTTAAACAAATGTGGTCCGTTGGGTCCGATGGGTGGGTGACCACGAATAGTAAAACTACCTGAACGCTTTTGTGCTTTATGCATGTCTCTTTTGTTTGTGTCTTCTCTTTTATATTTTTGATTTGTGGAGGCCAAGGTTAGGATTGTTATTTGGTATTTTTGTCGAAGATTTTCAACTTCACAGCGAACAATTTTTATGAAACGTCTAAATCTAGGTTACTAAATACTTAACAGTATTTATAGCATCAGTTTATCAATCGATTTTTTTGCTATATAGTAGATACTAGTGGTAAAATACTAATAATAATAAATTGTTATTATCGATTAGCGATACAGAGGCAGTAACGTAATTATTTACATAAAATATCGGAACTTTGGCATATAAACTGATATGCTGCAACTAAAATCATTCTCAAAATTATAGTTGATATGCGTTTAATAGTGCTGTTGATGCAGATGTGTATAAATTTATGTAACATGGTTTCTATTAACAGTCGCTCGCTCTATATTGTTCGGCGTCTTTGAATAGTGTAGTCTGCTGTGTTACGCCATTTATGAGTATTGCAGGCACGTGTAGACGAAAGCCCGTAAGTCGCAATTAACTTGTATGATTCTTTAGCTTGGTCACATATGCCAATTTTAATCGAAGCGTGCTTCAGTGATGCCACAGGTTATCGCGAGTTATAACTAAAAACATCAGCTAACATCAGATATGTAATTATAAAGGCTTCCAAATTTCGAGCAATTTCGAAACGGAAACCCTGAGCACAGCGCTTTAATATTGAAAACGAGCCAGTTGCCTTTGAAAATTTGATTAAAAGGGTCAGGCGTCCGTGTCGTGTGGTCGAAGTCTGACTTCATAATTAATCTCACCTTGTTTATTTCCCATGACCAGAGGTTTTAAGTTCGAATCTTGCGGTGGGAAAATAAATACTGGGATATCGCGTTAATTTCAGGTTTCTGTACATCCAATGTTACTATAGCTACGTAACAATTTTTTGGATGCACAAACTGAAGGTGTGTTGTTTACAAAAAGGACTTTAAATTTCCTTAGTAGAAATATTTTTATAATTTGTATCACCCATTATGAGCGGTGGATTTGTTTTAAATAAATAATCGTCACATAATAACCACAAACCGTTATATTATCCGTACTATATGTGGATATAAAATACTTAGTCGGCGCATGTGAAGAAGTCATATTATAGCACTTAAATAACTGAGATAAAATAAGCCCCGCGTCGTGTTTAAACGTTTCTGTCAAAGTATCACGCGACGAATAGACAGATATCCTTGAACCGTGTAATTGACTCGTATGAATGCGAACTGATTGAGATCTCCAGCGAACACCGCGTCAGATTCGTCATACAAGGCTACATGTAACGCGTTTGCTGGGATAAAAATTGTAACTGGGAAAAATCTGTACATTGGATATCTTTTTGGAAATTTTTATGTATATGTCGTTGTCTTATCGTTTTGCGAGAACGCTGAATATATTTAAATTATACTTGGTAGTTGGTTATTTATATCACGGGCTTATATCTAGGAACAGAATCATCCTGGAACAGATCTGTCTTCTCTTGGATCGCGTCCATGATTAGACCTGATGCATCGTATCATAGATGATCGATTTATAAATGTGTTGATTCAGCTGAGAACATAACTTGAATTGCATTCATCAATAAAATATCTTCTTAGAATCTTTTATTACTTCTCAGATGAAGTACAACAGGACTTAATTGGACTTGGACCTCTCTTACTGCAATTATACTTATCATTAATACGGTCTATTCACCTTTCATTGAATGCGTGGTCTGTGTTATCACGGTGCGGCGGCGGGTCATTGAGGCATTAATAATCTGTAATTATCTTCGGGAAACTCGTAAACAATTCAGGAAAGATTGATCTGGCAATAATAAGACCAGATCGTTACGTCAGAGAATACGTTAAGTGTGCATCATTAGTATTTCAATCTTCTTTATCGGTTGATAATTGTGTGGCATTGATTGTCTTAGTATCAGGTCCTTGATTCACAAAAATATTGATACGAGCATCCGAAATAATTAATATTACATTTTTTTAAATAAAATGTGTTATGTTTAGCTAATTTTATTCTTTTAAGGGTTAGTTTTAATTGCTCTGTCAATAAGATATATATTAATTTATTCCAAAAGTCACACTGAAGTATTATTATTATTATAAACGCCCTCTAAAAATAAATCCTCATAAAACCTTCATAGTACTTTTATATACTATAATATAAATAGAGCAATTAAAATTTCTCATTGATTATAGTTAAAAATAACTTTTTGTTTGTTTGTTTAATTTTTTATTGTAAATTTGTCAGGTAGATGTCATGAAATCTATTGACATGGAATGCCTTTAATACGTCTAAAAAGGCTTTGAGATAGATTTGGATTTTGCCTTATTAAAATTATGAGTACAATTTCAAGACATTTTCTTCCGCTGCAAACGGTTTCATAAATCGAAACCTTAACCTTACCTTGAACCAATTGCCAATTGAAGTACCGATATTTATTCGTTGATTTTGTTTTTATTTTTATATAAACGTACTTTAACGTGAATTATTTAATTTTGTATGGATTAATTTACACTCGAAAGCTGGTGTTTGTCATTTAATTATTTACCTAATGCGAATGATTTTAGAATATTTAATTCGTATGCAGTCAGACTTCACTTTTACTTCTCAAATATAGAAAATATGACAGACAGATGTAGGGACAGACAAAACTTTTTTATAGAATTTGAAGTGTGCGAATGAGCGACATGTATTTACTCGTATAATATCAATTACTAGTTTTCTATGCTCCACCTTTTTCTCCTAAACTGAACTGAACCTAAAATGAACTGTGCAGTCTCACTACTATAGGAAACTAAACTAACGCGCAACCAAATCCCTAGCCACACTACCGCCAACTAGTAAATTCAGGATTTAGAAACTTTCTCAGAGTGAACTCGCGTAAACTTGTTTTCAAACACGAGAACTGCTTTAGAAATAAACAAATGCGTCCCAATGAATACTTGTGCTAAATTATTTATCTTACGAAATATATTAGTAGGATTTATCACCTTCGTATAAAACATTTTCCTTTCTTTCAGATTTCGTGTTCGTAGCGTTGGAATCAGGACTTTCAGATGATGTGACGTGTTCCAACTGTATTTAAAAATATATATCTATTCAGAATTAGTAATTATAAATAAACGACGTAGTTGTTCTGCCTGCCTTCAAACCATTAATGGCTAACTACTAAGCACGGTTCTCTCCTCATCACGGAGGAGGTATGGAGCTTACTCAACATTTGTTTACCTAGCATTCATTGCTATTTGATCCATATGATAGCTAAAGTAATAGGAATCGCCAATAATAATATTGATCGGTAACAGCTGCTTTTGTCGCCTCTTACAATACGTTAGATCTCTCCAATACCACAAAAAGTTCGTTTCTTACTCGTCATGTATCTCCCTGTCCTTATCCCATTACTTGGGGTCGGCGCAGTATGTCTTTTTCTTCCATTCATCTCTATCCTTCGTCAGCTCCGCACTCACTCCTTTCATACACATGTCATTCCTCACGCAATCCATCCATCTTTTCTTCGGCCT
>DWJN01005153.1:0-11719 GCA_018248895.1 Carystus phorcus
CTTCAGATCCATTTAGTTGTATTTCGTGCTTATATTAATTTGTGTCAGTCTAACTATTATTGACATTTTTTTTTATATCCAATATTGTTCTCATGTAAGTGATGAGAAATAAAGATCTTTATACCGAACTAATACGACTGTAGTGTATGTGTAGATTACTCTGTCTTCTCCTATACACACTTTGATTAGAAACACAGACATAAAAGTTGAAGTGAAGGATGCCTATCTCTGGGAATGTAATTATCTGTGCAGATGTAGTATGATTTTGCGCGAAAGCGCGGGAAGAGGAGATGTGATAATATGGTGCAGAGGTGAAAAGAGAATTAAAGTGTAGGATAGGAAAAGATATTTCCATTGTTATAATGTTAAAAGTATGTTACAACGACCACGCGTATTATATTTAGCTAATGAATCACACGTTGAAATCAATTAAATACCTAACCACACCTTAATGTTGCTCTGATTAAACATTTAAGTTAAAATCTTAATTTTAAATGTAATTAAAGATTATTATAATTGAATAAGGATAGATTGCCGGAAAATAGAAGGGGTATTCCCAGAATACAGGATAAAAGTTTATATTGAAATTCCTGTAGTAGTATGAAGTTGGTTCAATCTGTACGTTTAAAAACTTTTATAAGCTGTACAAGAATAGATTTTCATAGGGTTGTTGTTTAGGTCTGTGTATATCGTTTTATATCCTTTAATAAAATAGCACGGTTATTCACGTAACTGTACAAAATTAAGTACCTTATAAAAATATGGGAAATACATACTACAGCTCAGTTGTAAGTCGTAACATGGAAGGCCTTAGCGTGAGTACTTTAAAAGCTCTTTCATTGTGATATTGATTAAAGTTTTTTGTTGACTCATCACAAAGGCCAGACGGGGCCAAAAAGTTTTAAGTGTATTGAACGTGGTTCTGACAATGGTGTTAAACAGGAGGGTTCAGACAATAAAATTATATGATTTATCGACCGGTCACGTCACGTCACCCTACGATCGTGTGATACACGGAGTTTATAAGGCATTAATTTATAAAAGAAAGTTAAATAATAAGGTTTTGAAAAATACAGAAACGATATCTGATAGAGGTAGTGCGCATATATGTATTGTATTTGTAAACTATAAATTTATTTCTTTCGCGTTAATTCAAAGTACTTCTGCGCGGATTAACTAATCTTTCTATGTACCTATGTAAAATCCCACCAAAAACATAAATGTGAAAAAGGAAAGCCAAGCTCTATACAAAAATTATGTAGGCTTCGCCGCAAAAAGAATGGGGATCTAAATGGGTCCCAAGTCCTATGCAAAATCCAAATATGTATTTATAGGAACAAAATAACATTATGAGCAAGTATTAAAGTAGGTATATTTTTTTTGCTTTATTGGATACCTATAATAATTGCTGTTATTTATAATGTGAGATCTTAGGTTGCTGCTGCCGCGTGTCTAAATTCGTAACATTATAACTCAAGAAAGGCTAGATCAATTTTTATGATTTTTATGTATTTGGATTTGGCTTCATCCGGAATAAAATAAAGAGTATTAAAATATGATATTCGTTGATAAAAAATATAATTAAAAAAGGTTAGGTTAAGTTAATTAAATTTATCATACATTGCCTGTAGGCTACTAGTATTTTATACATCCGTTTTGAGCAACATTAAGGTGTGGTTATTTAATTGATTTTAATGTAAGAAAAACACAATAGGTGTGTGTAGTTCCTACACCATTCGGCGTACCATGCACCGAGTTATAAATAGGTTAACCCATTATGATATATATGACTATATTACAGCCACGACTATTATGTAAGCAATTAACTTGTCATTGTGTTATTTCCTTGAATGTTCATACACAGGGCAATTGTAAGGCGTTAAGATAAAAATAAATTAATATTTCATGTTCATATAAAATAACAGCGAACCGTAATGATTAAATCTTGAAGAAAAATATAAAAATCATGGTCGTCATCAAGTCCATTAAAAATTATTATCAAGGCTAATTTCAAAACAGGTAACAAGTAAATAGATTTAGTTAACTAAGCTAAAACCTTTAAATAAATATACTTTCAAACTAGTTACGTTTAATTTTGATATAATCTAATAAAAAGATATTCTCGTAATATAATGTAGTATCTACTTGGTTTTCTTTAAAGAAAAAACTACGATATTACCAAACATTATTTTTAATCAATCAAACCTAATCCGCAGTATTAATAATAATATATATTTTTATCTTTTTCTGTTAGGAAGTTCAGAAACCAAAATTGTGTTGACGTTATCAGTCAAACCACTCCCTTAAAAAAAAATATATTACATTAGCAAAAAATAGGACGCCATATCGATGTCGCCGGTGAAAACTGAAGTAAGTCTAAAACTAAATTTACAGAAAAACAGAATTTGCTTCTTGAAATACCGCTTATTAAAGTTATTTTGATGTATTAGCATTATACTATTTATTATGCAAATACACTTGAGTTGATGTTTAATAACGAAGACACTTTAAAATAATTATCAAAAACTTAATGAAAAAATCAAAAGGCATAACAATAAGCTATTTTGATATATAATATATAACGCGGGTAAGAAAAAACACTTATTATACTACTTATTAAAAACGATGCGATAAAAAAATTAAGGAATAATTATTTGTATAGAAAAAATACAAAAGTTATCATAATAGAATATTTTTTCTTAACAAAATAGAACGTAGTGTCTAATTAAGATTTGTAATATCAAGGTTTTTGAAGTTCCGTATGCGGGTATATGATAAGAGCTCTTATAGAATCAATCGTGTGACTGTTATAGGTATATTTTTCATTTTTACTTCATTTACATCTCATCTTCATCGTAACCAACGACTGTTTACACTATCCCAATATTAGGCTCCAATCACCGTTCACAATATTTACAATTAGTTATTAAAATGATAAACATGAGATCGACTGACTCAAAGACATATATAGAGCAAGTAAGCGAGTTTTATATTTGAAGGTCAACTAGAGGGAGTGAATCCGTGATTCAGAATTGACCTAGACATCCTGGCGCCATTGTTACGTCATGCTTCATTCTGCAGGATGCCAAGTGCAGGGGAAGCTTGGCTTGGATTCAAGGTTTCTGGAAGTTAAACTTGTTGTGACGCATTATAATAACAAATGAGAGTATTTTCAAGATGCACCGAAAGTTATAAGCTAAAACTTGCGGTATTTTTTGTAGATGAGATATTCAAGTATAATATGATTCGAGTGATACGAATGAGTTAGTAATTCTTACTGATATATATTTTTCTTTAAGTACGTTCTAATAACACGACAACGCTTACTAGGGCTTCCTGCTACTAGTATAAAGAAATATAATTATATTAAGTTGTGGTGATATTTTATTTCCTTCGACTGAATATAAATATAGTCGACTCTTCCTACTAGGGTTATACATATAAGGTTATGTTAATAAAAAAAATATTAGATCCGACATCTCGCGTCAGTACTAAACGATCGATAGAGTTAAGCAACTGCGGATGTAGTCGGTACCCGTTGTTATTGTGGATAATAGCAGTGAAGCCATGTCGGAGGCCTTCAGGCGGCATAAAAGCTTGCGACACTTGGGTTAGCCACTAACCCCTTCACCAATCCGCAATGGAGTACCGTGGTGGAGTATGCTCTAGGCCTTCTCAAAATGATAAGGAAAGACCCCTGCCTTGTACTGGGCCATTGGGTTTACATTAGGTACCTCATCTTAGAAACTATAACATTAACTTTGTAATTAGAACATGGGTTAAGTAGATGACTTTATAATTTATATAAATCTTAGATCCGCCCTCCGAACAATTTATTGCAATAAAAAATGTGTGAGATAACTTACATCCTTTTTCACTAGGGACATGGATATTTACTTTAACAAAACTAATAGACGATAAAAACGATGAATTTGTTTAGTTACCCGGCTCGCAATAAGATATCGCTAAAGTTCCGTTGGTCTGCCACAGATTTACATAGGAATAATCTTTTTTACTGAGACAGAACTTATTAACATCCTTTTAGTCAGGGTTGTGATTTGAATTAAATAATCAGTTTGTAAGATGATTATTTATCCGTATTCTAATTAATGACTCCGTAAGTAAGTTTGTTTATATATTTAGCCTACATGTCTTTTTTTGGAGTAAGCGGCTCCATCTGTCTGGAGTCCAAGCCAACCTCACCACCTTGTGGTGCTGAACAAGGGACGAGGTAATAGAATCAGGTCGGGGGTTGGAGGTTGCAAATCGCTTGGTTCTATACCATCCAGTTTAACAATGTCACCCAGTTATGCATGGGTAGGGTTCTATATCTGATTTCCTACCTTACCGGGATATCTTACTTTTAAGAGTCAGAAATAATGTGGGTCCCACTCTCACTATTTGATGGTCGTTCATATCTTTGGTCTTATTGCTGGCCATGGGCGACGGTGATGACTTAACATTAGGCTTGTTTGTTCGTTTGTTGGATCTATCAAGAGCACAGAGAATTATATTTAATAAGACACCCTTTGTCTTCGGATTTCAGAAAGATGCACTGCTGCGTTTTATATTATGAAAGCCTCGTTTAAATCAATCCCATTCACTGTTTATTACCATTTTCATGAACTATATAATGATATAGTAACAACGTTTTTTATGGAATTTTCGTGGAAGTGTTGTTTTACGAGAATCGTGGTTAAAGTTTATGGTCCAGCACTAGAAGGACTATAAACATGATAGTTAAGTCTTTGAACATGGTTTTCTGTCTTAAAACAAACATCTAACGGTTTGTAATGTCGTTACTCTTTTTAATGTTAAACCTCTTTTATCTATAGTATATTCTAACTAACTGACCCCAGCAAACGTTGTTTTGCCATATAAATTATTACCTTAGAACTATTTTGATAAACATAAAAATGGTTATAGCGGGTTAACCCTAAAAGCTAGACATATGCTGTCGCGGACTTACATATATTTAGAACTTTTAGAGGGGAAAAATATTGTAATACATGATTTTTGAGTAACTTTCACCGTTTACTCTGTGCACGCAAGGAAAGCTCTAAATTTTGCCGTTTTCGCAATATTATTAATTGCTGCGCCTCTCCTATTTATCTTAGCGTCATGTTATAAAGCCTATAGCCTTCCTCCATAAATGTACTTTCATACACTAAATCATTTTCCAAATCGGTTGGGTAGTTCCTGAGATTAGCGCGTTCAAACAATCAAACAAACTCTTCAGCTTTATATTAAGTATTAGTATAAATAATATTATTATAGGGCCGTATCTTAGCAAAGACCGCGCGTGGAAACCATAGGCGGATCTTGACTTGATGCGTTTTATCATACTGATAACTTATGTTATAGGTTAACGAAGGGAACACTTAATTATAAGTAACTATGTAGTTTGGAATTGATAGGTTTATTTCTTAATATACCTATAATTCTTCTGTTCGTGTTTGACTGAACTCCTCCTAAACAGTTGGCATTGCTGTGATGAAATTTTGTGTGTCTAATTTAGTGGATAATTTTGTACGTAACTACTGTTTCAATAAATAAATAAAAAACATGTCCTGTGTTGAAAATTAAGCTCTTGTTATAGTAATTTGGGCCAATATTTTCAAACCAAAAGGGAGTGTATTGTAAGTTAAGCTTAACGACCGATTCTGTATACCTGTGTAGTTGTTTGCGTCATAACTATAGTAAATTATCCAAAGAATATCAAATTTGGCAAACCAAAGAATAGCAAATATCAAATTATGAATTTATTTTTATTAGAATTATAGAATAACATAAATTAGCCCGTAAATCAAAATTTGGAAGTAAATAGTAACATTTATTTTACCTAAAACACATCAATAGAGATTGTTTTGAATAAGGCTAAAAAGTTAGTTTTACCGAACTGTAGCGAGGGCATGTTAATATAATAGTTAGCGTTAGTAATATATTAATTTTTTTATTTTTATTACACTCTATTTGTTGACGATAAAGCGACATTGTATTCTAATTTTATTTAAATTGATTTATTACCACACATTCTGTTCTTAATTTTATTTATTTTTATTCGCTTGAGAATTGTACACATTGTTTTTGTAATGTTTTTTGCTTTGATTTTACGTAACCATTTTAATTACATTTACACTAATAGGTATAATTAGTTATTTACCGCAACATGGGAAGAATATAATATAATAAATTAAACTCTTGTATCGTACATTCAGGTGAGATTCATAATTACAATTAGGTATCTACTTAATGCAGATATGATTTGACCGTGAAATGTTATCTTGATCGGTAATAAAAAAAAATACGTTCCTACTGAAATATGTATTTAATCCTGTATCAACTAGGTAATATACACTTAAATTATAAAGAAGAAAACTTTGTTTGTTTGGTTGTAATGAATAGGCTAAAAAACTACTGGACCGATTTTAAAAATTCTTTCGCCATTCGCAAGCTACATTATCCGGGAGTAATATCTTAATATATATAAAGTGCGTGTCACGGTGTTTGTCCGCCGTGAACTCTTAAACTACTTAACCTATTTTGATTTAATTTAGTACACCGTGTCCAGTTTGATCCAACTTAAAAGCAAGGGAAGCTTACATCTCAATTTATAGTCGCAATATTATTTTATTGCAAGTTATTTGTTTAATATCTCACAAAGAATTAGTTCCATAAGATTCTAACAGATGGCGGTGTAAGATAATTAATTGACAAAATTCAGTATGTAAACCTTCGTCACAACAACGCGTGGCCGACTCTGCTAGGTTATATATATTGCAGAACAACGTCTGCTGGGTCAACTATAATTATTGAATATTTACAAACAAGTGCACGCTAATTCAAATCTTCGCTACCTTTCCATTCCATTCCCAGGTTTGCTAGAAGAGATTTTTTGTAGAAATAAGTGGAATATCATGTTCAACATTACATTTCATAAAACCTGGCAATGTGTACATAAATTATGAAATAAAAATAAATAAGTAAAAAGTTATTAAGTAACACATAAAAAATAAATAATCATAATGTTTAGCTATGTATGTAGGTATATGTATAGAAAATTAAGCAATCATATTAATAGCATGTCGCTTTTGTCAATTCCTACTATGAGTAATCTATTCATAGTACCTAACGAATTTAACCTAACCGTATTACAGTAACGAAGTACCCGTATTGTTTTAGTCTCAGTGGGGATTTTATTACACAGACCCAGTTTCTTGCAAATCGTTAACGACTCTTACATTAAAGGCATAATTATTAATATTTCGTCACTTGAATGTATCATCTTATACTAATATATAATCTTATACTAATATATGTATAATCTTATACTAATATATAAAGCTTTTTTTTGGGCGGTAGGTGTAAAAAAAGTGACACTGTTTTCTTTGTTCTCTTCAACTTTAATTACAAATAATTGTTTACATTGCAATATTCACTCCTATCATAGTGTGAAATTTTACTCAGTGATACATTGTGTTACTTACAAGTGTTAGTTACTTGATCCATGCAGTAAAACTTAAACTGCACTGCACTGTCCTGCCACATTTTCAACACTTTTGCACTGACTCAATTTGGTGTGCACTTTATATAATTACTGCACTTTATATAAATATTATGGCTAACTATAGCTCAGTACTGGAGACGCAACATGCCTTAGAGGCCACTATAATGAAAAAGTTTGCAGAACTAGAGTCCCAGTTGACAGTCTCAGGTCCCCGTAGTGGCAATCTAACTCTTCAACAGTTGCAAGATGACATACTGTGTTTCAAGACTCAGGTGAGTAGCATCCTCAACCTGCTTCGACAGCAAATTATGGATATATCCAGAACTGTTGAAACTGGTGAAATAAGGTACCGTCGAAAGTACCTCTTAGTGAGCGGTGTCTCTGAGGAATCTGAAAATGGCCTTCAAGAACGCATGGCTAAGCTTTTTGAGGAAAAGCTTGGCTTATGTAGCTTCACAAAGGATAAACTCAAAGTTTGTCATCGTCTTGGCACAGTCACTCCTGGGAAATGTCGTCCTGTTCTCGTGCGCTTTACAGACTTCTCAGATAGATCCTTAGTGTGGAGGAAGAAAACAGCCTTTAAAGGAACCCCTTATGTTGTGTCCGAGTTCCTTACTAAGCAACGTCAGTCGGTGTTTTTGCAAGCGCGCCATCGTTTTGGAATGAGAAATTGTTGGACTGCGGATGGTGTCATTATAGTTAAGTTGCCGGACGGTACCCGGTTACGTATAATGTCGGATGAAGATCTCCAGGGCATCCCCGACACCTCGAACCATTCGAAGGACGGAGCGAATAACAGCGAGCAGCCTGGAAGTCGATCCTCCTCTCCAACACCGGCGTCTCATTCTGATATACGAGGGAAGACCAAGCGTGCAGCTAGGTACAAGAAGTAACAGCTAAGCTACGCCTCAATTCATTTAGTATATATCTAATTTATACTTATAAAATGTTTCAATTTAGTTTCACATTCTTGTACTTCATAAATTTTATTCACCATAAGGAGGGTAAATCGAATGTTTCATTTTCTATGTTTATACGTATTAATTTCCAAATTGTCTTTGTAACTTAGAATAAGGTAAGAATTAGTAAATGTTTGATAGATTCTGACAGTCTTGCAACTTTCATACTTGTCAAATAAAAACAAACTTGTCAAACATTATGTCATACAATAACATAAATTGACGCTGACAATTAATATTGACAGTATAGATATGTCTTTTTTTTTTTTTTTTTTCAATGCTTTGATCACCACAGGCTATGTTTTATCTATTTGTATACCCTTTGTATTTGTACCTTTTCTTTTTTTTAGTTTTTAACACAGATAATATTATGATGTTGCTTCACACTACTAATGTAATGTTAAGAAAGCTAATTAGTATTTAACAGGTGCTGTAATTGTTTATATATTTTACTTTAAAATTTGTTGATAGTCATTTAGTTTAATGTTATCCATTTTTATTCAATATTTATGAAAAATTTACCCTTATTCGCCATAAATATCTTATGATTTATCCTCCTTTAATTGTACACCTTGTAGTCTGTTTAATTAAATAATACGATCAACTGGCGGGACGTGCAGTCAGAATAAGCCAAAAAATTGTTTTGAAACAATCATATTTTATAACTCAATTAATAAAACTTGATACCACACTTAACACATTTATATATTTATTTTCATATACACAGATATACAGTCTTTCTACATATTATAATTATTATGTCCGATAATGAATCGTTTTACTCTGCTTACGACGATAGCTTTAAATCGTACACAAGTGATGATTCCACCTGTGAACATCTTCCTCTTGATCAAGAACTAGATAATATATTAAAAACCCTAAATTACTCTTTTAATGTTTGCCATATAAATGCACAGAGCATACCTTCCCACTATCCAGAACTCCTTAACAATTTTGCGTCCTCGTCTGCCCATGCCATCCTTGTTTCAGAAAGTTGGTTAAAACCATCCCTTAGCTCTGTCTCTTTTGGCCTTCCTGGTTACATATTGATAAGGAATGATCGCATTGGTAAGGGAGGGGGCGGAGTAGCTATATATTTACGCAGTGATATACCTTACACTATTCTAGCAACATCTCCTCCCCCTTACTCGGCAGACTGTGAGTACATTTTTCTCGAGGTCAGGGTTGGGGGTGCCAGGTTAGTACTTGGTGTAGTCTATTGTCCACCATCTACCGAATACTTCTCTAGCCTAGAGTATATCTTGGAATCGTTGTGTTCAGAGTACACACATCTCTTAATAATGGGTGATTTTAACACAGATGCATGCACTCATTCCCCCCGTTCAACGAAACTATTTAATATTCTAAAATCCGTTAATCTATCTTTTCTCTCTTCTCTCCCGACACATCATAACCTTAATGTCCCGGACACCTGCCTAGATTTAACGATAACCTCATGTGTGGAGCGCATTATTGCACATGGGCAGTTACTTGCTCCCGGGTTTTCAAGGCATGACCTATTATACGTAGGGTACAAACTTAAACCCCCCAAACTTAAACCTGAAATCGTCTGGATGCGTAATTTTGCAGGGATTGACCTTGCATCCTTGCAATCTGACGCTGAAGGTATCGACTTTTCAACTGTAGTCGCAGCACCAACGGTGGATAATAAAGTCTCAATTTTGAATGACATAATTTTGAAACTATTTGACAAGCATGCGCCGCTCAAACCCGTTAAACCTAAACGACAACCTGCACCGTGGATCACTAGAGGGGTAAGAATGGCAATGTCGCGTCGGGATAGACTTTTCCGTCGCTTCAAGCGGGATAGGTGTGACGATAACTGGAGCCGCTACAAAGTCGCTAGAAACCGTTGCAATCAAATGGTAAGAGCAGCCAAGCGTCGTTATTTCTACGACAGTATTGCAAACGCGTCTTCGGCAGATATATGGAAGTTTCTCCATTCTATTGGGATCGGCAGGTCACCAACTAGAATTATGTCTCCTCATTTATCTCTGAATGATTTAAATCTTCATTTCTCCTCTCATACTTCTATAAGTCACTCACTGAAGAGTAATACCATCTCTGAGATAACTTCCATGCCACAACCCTCAGTCGAGCCTTTCTATTTTTCTTCAGTATCCGTGGATGATATCACCAAAATTATATCGGCCCTTAAATCAAAAGCAGTTGGTTACGATGAAGTGAGTAGAGCAATGATTTTGCCTATTCTCAATCACCTGGCTCCGATAATTACTCATATTGTTAATTTCTCTTTGTTAACGGGGTCCTTCCCTTCATTGTGGCAAAAAGCTTATATCATCCCTCTTCCAAAAATATCTGATCCATGTCAACTAAACCATTATAGACCTATCTCCATCTTGCCGTTTCTATCCAAGGTTCTGGAAGCCACTGCACACAAGCAATTCTCTTGTTTCTTTCTCAATAATATGCTTCTTTCTCCTATGCAGTCGGGTTTTCGACCTGGACACAGCACCACTACAGCGCTGCTTAAAGTAACAGAAGACATCCGAGATGGAATGGAGAATAAGTTGGTCACCATCTTAGTTCTTATCGACTTTTCGAATGCGTTTAATGTGATTGACCACGACATTCTTTTGTCTATCCTTAAACATAATAGGGTCTCATCCACAGTCCTGAATTGGTTTTCCTCGTACCTTTGTGGCCGCCAGCAAGCCGTCCGAGTCAACCGTGAGGTCTCCAATTGGTTCGATTTGACGTCAGGCGTACCACAAGGTAGCATTCTCTCTCCATTGCTATTCTCCATCTTTATCAATCTCATTACCTTTTCTCTTGACTGTAATTACCATTTGTATGCCGACGATTTGCAGATATATACCCAGATTGATGCCACTGACATTGATACTGGTATACAAACAATTAATAGTAACCTTTATAATATTGAATCATGGTCACGGAAATTCGGCATTGCTGTTAATCCTAACAAGTGTCAGGCTATCATAATTGGTAGCCCGCGACAATTGTCGAAAATTAATATGGACGTTATCTCACCTGTCAAGCTTGGAAATACCGCTATCCCATATTCTTCCGTCGTAAAAAACCTGGGTATTTATCTAGACTGTACTCTCAGTTGGACCGTGCAGGTAAACGAGATTAGTCGGTCAGTCTTTGCCGTCTTGCGTTCCCTAAGTCGATTCAGGAACTTCTTGCCTCTTATAACAAAAAAGTATCTCATACAAACACTTGTTCTCCCCATCATCGACTATGCTGA
>DWJN01005154.1:0-11718 GCA_018248895.1 Carystus phorcus
ATTATCTTTTATGCATATTACTTGTACATACACGATGTTTCACATCTGCCAGGCGTCCCATGACGGCTCACATTTTTTTATAAAAGTTTCGTATACTCAAAACAGGCCCATATATTTTATTTATTTATAACTCTTTATTGTTTGCCCACCAAAATATATAAATTTGAGAACAATTTTTATCATGCACCTTACAATCAGGCTTATCGCTAGCAAGCGATTTCTTCTAGACAACCCAATAGGAAGATAGGAAATATTATGCCCTTCAGAAAATAGGGTAGTGTCATCAGAAGATGCCGTACCCAATTTCAGATTCAAAGCTCCTCCGAAATTTTAAATAACCGTTTGTGATTACTAATTACAACCCATTACAGGGCACGTATCTCCCCTTATCTCTGACGAGGTCTAGTATACTCACATCACGCTGCTCCAATTCGGAGGGGTTAGTGGCCAATCTAATTGTAGAAAGTTTTTATGCCATCCGAGGTTCTCCGTATGGCTTAATGACGGCTGTCTATGATAGCAATCCGGACCAACAGTTTAACGTTCCCTTCGAAGCACGGAAATGCTCAAGAAATTTACGCTCTCAGCCTCACATTAGGATACCCTGTGTCGTGGGTGTCATGAACAACACAGAAAGACCTACACACACCCAGACCGAGAACAGAAATTTAAATTCATCATTCATATATCCACCTCGTTGGGAATCGTACCCAGGGCCCTCTGAATGGCGGTTCAGCGTGGTGACCATTGCGCCACGCGGGTCGTGAAGACTCATTAATGTAACAATATATACTCATATATATACACATATTCAACATGAAACCTAGTATTTGTATCTATACGAAACAATAATGCTGATGATCATGTAATGTTTGAAGGTGATGCAGATATGTGATAGTACCTGATGTCGGGCGGGATCTTGTGTCCGCAGAACATGCCGATGAGTGGGCTGTCAGCGGCGTCTCCGTCACGGACCTGCACCTTGTCGTAGTTGCAGGTGTCGTGGTTCTCCACCTCGAACGAGTGGAACCTCAAAGCGACCTGGTAGTCCTGCAAATATCCAGTACTTTCTACGGGTTCTTGGACCGAGGAATAAGACATACGTAGCGATTGGCGCAGTTTTACAATTGGAAGTATACAATAAAATGTATGACATTTACAAAGTTAATGTGGGCGCGATAAAATAAATGGCGCGAAAATAAAACGGCGGGAAACATGTGAAATGTCAATTGTCATACTCTGTATTGTTTGACACAATAAAACTGACAGCAAGCAAATGAGCAGTACGTACGATTAGTGACGTAATATAATTAAAATTCCAGGAATTAAAGGAATATAATTAAAATTCCATAATAACTCTCAAAAACGTACTCCCACCCACGCAATTCGGATTTGTTTGAACGAAACAAATTGAACAATTCAAAAAGGCCATGTAAAAGAGTGGGCTTAGCACAATTTACATGTTTAAGTAGTAGGTATATAAAATTATAATGAGTCTGATATTATTACATATTCAAACGCCCACAGTATGCTTGACACAATTAAGATTTTTTAGTAATATCCTTAGCCTTACTACGAGTTTCTTCTTAACAATCAAGGACCTTTTCAAAAGAATATAAAAAAGAGGATAAAATATTAATAATACGCCTACATAAAATGGTTTTGAATTTAATTTTTAAATTCGAAAATTTCTATGAAATTATAAAGAGGCTGTCCCATTACCTGTGGAACAGAAAGCTTCCAAATGCAAAGCTTGTTAGGCTGGTAGTCATCGGGATAGTTGGGAGATTCTAGATGGCCACTGCTGTCCACCTCGATATCTCCGCCACACACGGCTGGAAAAAAAGTCACTGGCATAATTATGCGCTACCAATCTACGATGCCTATCTACTAATAGTTGATAGTTCAACTCGAAAACTAGTCGTGTAATGTGACGTCATAATGCTATCGATAGAATGATTTGTTTTTGAGATCCCGATAATATTAACAATATATCGATACTTAATCGATATTTAGTCAATGTTAGTAACAAAGTCAGTCGAATTCAGGAGACCCAGCAAACTAATCATACGCTTATGACCTTTGTTAATATGTCTGTGTAACTGGTAATCTCCTTTAACATAATAGTAATTCACTTTTCTGCTCATGATAAGAATAAAAAAAAACTTGTAATAATAATTTATAACCATATTATGCATTCAATTTAAGTTCGCATATTTCTTGTTTTATTGTTAAATAATTAAATAGTTGGCAATCTTCATAGATTGCCTTAATTATAGACATTTCTTGACGTTTCGCGTGACACCTGACATTTCGTGAGAAAATAATATTATGAAGCAGCGAATTATCGTCAAGCTAGGGAGATATACATACGTATCCTTCGCATATTCTGAGTATAAATAGATTCTGAAGATATTGTTAGCGTGCTTCGAGTGAAGACAGAAGGAAAAATATTATAACCCTCCATATATTTTACATTAAAACCTTTTCCGAATTTCATTTAAGCTATATATTCAAGTCTAGTTTGTATGCCCTCTTGTTATTTCTTATTACATCCATTATTTCTATTTACTTTATATACTAAATGTCATTCTTTTTTTAGACGCCATTGAATACTAGAGTCTAACGGCCGGTTTCTGAAAGGTTGATCAACGAAAAGATTAAGAAATTCACTGTCAAATCTATTGCCAAACGTCAATTGGGTTGCAGAAAGCATAATTATTCGGAAATTATTCGCTAATCAACGTTTCAGAAACTCGAATTGACTTCAGAGAACTTTCACGTTAATATGCGTGTTATATGAACGAAATTTGAGCCTTTCAGAAACTGGCGGTAAGTCTTTTATATCCGAGAATGCATAGGTTCTTAATATACTAAAATGAAAAAACTAACATTTTTATACAGAAACACATTAACTTACTTACAACAGCAGTCGTTATGAAAAAATATTCATGCATATTATTTTGAATAAATAACTGATCCGTTTCTCTTTGATCCGTAATCCCTCAAAAACATTCGGGATACATACGTTGTTGACCTTTGATAATAACTCATAAGCTGTCGAGAGAAGTTCGAATAATGCCAATTTATACCCGCTGAAGTATTCCTAATTTAAAAATAAACTATGTTTCAGTGGCCGTGGGCAATATTGAATTATAAAATTAGTTTTACGCGGACAGGTGTAGTACTGCAAATTGATTTAAGACGTATATGAAGCTCGTAGCACTACTGACAATGGTAAAAAATGAAAATAAACCTTATTGCAATAAATATTAGAAGTACTTTTGAATCGATGCATGTGACGACAGGAAATGACACTGATTTATGAGGTTCAAAGTCTTGAGAAATACCTGCACTATGCTGAAATAAAAAGGTTTTTCGGAACACTACAAAATATATTATTTTACTAGTTGTTTCTCGCGATTTTGTCAGCGGCAATATTAAACTTTTTACTCGGAAAGTAAGTAAGTAGGTAATATCAAGTAGATAATAATAAATTAGACAAATGAGGCACTCAATGCCACATAAATGTGGCAAACTCTATCGCGTCAAAGATAGACGAATACACACCAATTAGTTTGCACCTATGTTATTTCACGGTTTCAATACTTTTTACGTTTTATTAAAAAAATAATCCAATTAAACTGTTATCGTCGTACTAGTTCTCGGGTCTTTAAACTTACATACAAATAAACTTACAAACGTCCTTAAAACTTAAAAAGAAATTATACTTGTAAAATACTATTAAATTTTTCCGAGCTAATATATTTTTCTTCCTTTTACAAAATGTTAGTAACTCTACAGCTATAAAAACACATTAAATTACACACGTTGTAACTTAAATTTTAAACGAGCTTAAAATTTATTCTTTCAACATTATAAATATCTGCCGCGACTACAAATCTAACTCGGGGCCGCGTTTGTTAGGCAGGAACTACTAACTGGGTTACAGATTAATTATAAAATACATACCTTCATAATGGGCTCGGAATCCTCTGTGCGGTTTGGGCCTAAGTCCTGGTTGGTATACGACAGTAAGTCTGGACCCTGTGGACCTCATCATAGGCCCTTTCCCGGAGCCACAGATGCGGCCCAACACTGGAGCGTTGGGCATGTACCCATCACGGACCTCGACCCATTCGGACCGGCAACCATCCGACTTGTGAATGTCGATCTCTATAATAAAATAATATATTTAATTCTGCAACCAGATGACGAAATTCGTATAACCTATTGAGTTTATTGTGAATATACATCTCCTATTTCTACTATTTTAAAGAATTTCAAGCCACATATAAAAAACCTCAACGAATACTGGTTTTTAATATTATAAATTATATAATTGTGTTTCAGACAGGATGTTTTAGAATATTTTGTAGTATAATTAAGGCATCCATTTTTACCCTGCTGGACGCAGTCTTGTTATACTTAATCAGGCTTAAAAATGTATTTTATTAACCTAATTGTTTTGGGAAGACTTAACGTCTGATGGCATTCGCTACCAATCAACCCTGGTTGATAATTAAAGGATGTATAATGAGGTTAACAAGAAGAATGAAGAAGAAGAAAAATGAAGAATTTTTACAGTAACTTGGTTAAGATTGAATAACAAATGGATATTTCATAGCATGAAAGACGTAAAATACATGAAGACATGAAGTATTCGATTTGATTTTAATCAATCAATCATTCCATTTCCCGGAAATATTTTAAACAGAACATAAATCAGACACTTAATCCCCATATTGATTGATTTGTTATCAATATCGAAGAAACTAATGACGATTTTCACAACAAATTCCTCAATTTATTGCCAATCCTATCCGAGATTGATAGCTATGAACCTGGCAGTGACCGCAGTTGAGAACTATGTAGTGACTGGTCAAAATTTACTACCAAACAAAGTCCGCTACTATAATTTGACCCTTTACCCTTCCTTCCCATTTCATTTGATAATAGTGAAACCGAATTCTATGCGACTGTACGGGTCAAGGTGTAATGGCTATCTGGTCAGGCGAAGGCAGTAAAACCGCGGAATGAAGCGGAAACTCATTGCTTCAGAGGTCCGTGTGGTTGAGATTGTCACACAACAAATGTTTTGTAGCTATGACATTAATCTGAAAAGTCGTGACAATTAATTAGAAAAGGCCTTAAATTTAACGCTGAATAAAAAAATTTTTGCATCGTAGAAAATTTATACAGCATATAATGTAATAAAGATGGCGTCGGCTAATGTTTGCTGCCAGGTAACTCTACTTTAGTTTGTGATGTCATTTTTTTCATTTACCTATTTAGAATGTATACAGATTTCATTCGGTCATAACAAGTTTTACTTTTGAGTGCGTTTGAAATGTAAAATTGTATATAATTTTAGGCTCCGATAAAACTATATATTTTTTTAATTAATACGGTTTATTAATAAAGCTGTGATATATTAACGCAATTTAAAAAACACTCAAAATGCTGTCGAAATGTGGTTCAAAAATAAAAAATATTCATGCCACGAAACATTCAAGACTGTGTTCTGATCACGAACCATTTAAACATTAAATTTTAAAACAGAATATTATTATTATATAATATTTGCATACAAAACTATTATTAATCTTTACTATCGCTATCTATTCAAAGCTTTGCGTCTCTTTTCTCATTGTAAAAACATTATCAATAACCAATGACTTATAGTTTTTTTATTTAGTCTGTGTAACTTATAAAACATTTATCAATCTGTCAATAATGTAGGTACCTACTTTCACCGGGAACTAAGTGACTTTTACATGTCATATGTCACGCCATTTTGAAAACTTGGACTGATCACTGATGACACAGGTTTGTAATAACTGAATAGTTACAGTAACTTGTCACCTTCAATAATTGTATTTTAATTGAACGAGTAGAAACGTTCCGAAGCAATTAGTGTTACTCGGGAATAATTGAATTCGTGACGGTGAATGGGTGTTGCGTTGTTTGTTAATTAAAACAAACGAACTGATTGATGGGTGCTCGGTTTTGGTTATAATTATTTTTATATTCAACTAGCGATTCGCTCTCGCTTCGATATGTACTTTACATTATATATAAAGATACACTTTAAGTTTTTCATTATTATTTCATTCATATTTGCATCAAGTGTGTCGTGTGAGTGATCGCTTTAATTTATTTGTCGCGCGATAGTTTTAATTTCTGGATAACTCCTAAGATATTGTTTTAAATTGTATAGTGTAAATTGCTATTTTAATGTACATGAAATGCTTAAAGTACCTGACGTAATAAATTAGATGAAGATAAATATCATATGCGCCTAAATAGCTTTCCAATTAAAATATTTCACGTGACAATTTGTTTAAACATTAAAATGGCTGTGGTAAGTATTTAGATATATGCGATTATACGGACTTAGACCTAAAAAAGAGTAACATTCCAACCATACACTGTTTTGTCATAATATTACCGGGATTAAACAGCGTTTTCGATGAAAGCTCTCAATCGGCTTAAATTTTTCCGACATCTTCAATCGTAATATCGTATTTCATAAAATATTACTCAATACACAAAAAATTAATGAATCACTCTTGAATCACTGATACTGAAAACTGTATGAAAATCCGCTTGGTAATTATTTTTGACATTAGAGCGTTCAGACAGACAGACACGGCAGGGGGATTTACGTCATAAGTAGGTATATCTTTCTAAAATGTAGACGTGGGATTATTTGAATATAATTCCATAAACGGCTGCCCGGCGTCAAATCCGGGATATAAAACGCCTCCAAGTAAATAATCTAATTAAAGATGATTGTGTGAGGACTTTTACGATTAGCTTTCATATTCCAAACTCAGTATTACTACATTATATAACTCAAAATTTAGTAATCATCTACGATTAGAAATTCAACAATAAAAGTACGAGTATAAAGAAGCCACATCTGTTATATTCGTCATCGTTTCAATATTTTATTAGACAGGCTCTCTTTGACATCGAAATATTATTTTACCAAATTTAGTAGTGACAAAGGGATGCGAAGAATATTTAGTAATAATAAATGTTTTTGTAAAGGGAAATTTTGAAACAATGACATCAAATTTAATTTATTTGGGTCACTAAACTCGTTAATTTAATGGAAATTATAAGGACACAAGATGCAAACCACGTTTCACATCATAATATATCATGTATATATTTCACATCATTATAGTCACAAGTAATGCAATATATGTATGCATACTCGTAACTTTACAACTCTTTAATTAATATAAACAGTAAGATGAAAAAGCAAGTAAAGTTTATCCAATCGTTCACGTATCAAAATGGTATGGCAATTTAAAATCATCCGTCTAATCATTGTCTGAAGGGTGAATACATATTGAACATAGATTTCCTAGAAGCGAACCGAGA
This sequence comes from Carystus phorcus, assembly GCA_018248895.1. Taxonomy (NCBI): domain Eukaryota; kingdom Metazoa; phylum Arthropoda; class Insecta; order Lepidoptera; family Hesperiidae; genus Carystus; species Carystus phorcus. Next base: position 7,396 of record DWJN01005154.1, read on the forward strand.
GCGGATACCATTAACATATAAAAAGTAACATCAGTACACCGTACCTATTTTCTGATTCAAATAAAAGGAATAGTCGTGTAAATCCGAAGATTTATCGCAATCCCGTCTGTTCCGGACCACATAAAGCCAAGATAAATCCACTAATTCACTGAATACACTGTGAATCCATTAGCATTGGGTAAGAGTGGTCTCCGCGAGTGGAAACCTTATTAATTGTGGGGTTTTGCGAGGTTGGCCTTATCGCGGAACGTGGCCGTGTTTAGGCCAAACAACACTTATATACATACATATGTAGACCATAGTCTATGATATAATACGGTTTCTATATCATAAATAAAAAAAAACACCAGACTTTTATGTACCTAACATTCATTTGTGATTGGTGAGAGCACGATAGTTTTTTAAGTTAGCCTCTATTTTTATAGATTTTTATACATTCTTTTGAATGTATTAGAAGATGGACTTTCGAAATGTTGTCTTTGTCAAAGTCAATTCCTTGAAAGATAATCTTAATAAGAGCCTGTTTTTGAAAGTATTACAATTTTAATGTCTTTATTAGGGGCTTTGGTATTTTTTAACATTAATATTTATAGTTATTTCTTTGCAAGACATTCTTTCACTGTGTCTCATAACTTCCACTAATCCTTGAGTCAATGTTATTATTATAAGGTTGTGTTAAGCCATCTGTGTTATGTTAGTTACAATTTGACTGCGCCTAGCACTGAAAAAGAAGGATACGTGCAAGATTTATTGTCAGGTTTCAAAAGATAAAGAGCTTAAAGAGCTCTAAATCCGATAAGAATAAATACTTATTAAACAATAAACGCCACAGTAGTAGAAGAAAGCCAGATTTATACGTCTAGCTCGACTGCAGCGGCTTCGTTGTGCCGCGGGGTAGAGAAAAGCGTGATAAATTCATTAATTCAGTGGAAACGGTGTGAATCCATTAGCGCGTCGGCAGCTCACTAAATAGATGCGCAATTAGATAAACTATATGGGTGCCGTATTTATAATGCCGAAGACATTATCTATAAATATATAGCTAACACAAAACAGTTCACAAGTCGTCAACCGGTCTTAATTAGTTTTTGTTGTTTATTAACAATTGATGTGCTAAAGCGTTTTTACCTCCACCACTCCGCACTGAGGCGACGTGGTGGAGTGTGCTCTAAACCTCCTCAGTGATGAGAAGAGACCCGTCCTTAGTAGTGGGCCGTTAATGGGTTCAAGGCAATGTGTATATTTTTACAGTTCTGATTTAAATTGTACGTACATATAACAGTACATAGCCTCCAATACACATCCAGCTAACGTTTTAAAGTACAAATATGTATTTAGAATTGCAAAGCCATGTCTTTAACAAAGTTTCAAATATGACTATGGCAATTACGAACACTCGTAGCATTATAGGAATTGTTTTCCTCATAAGCTCTAATAATTTATGACAGGCTAGCTCACGGTGACTACATATCGAACTTTATACAGACTAAATTAGGTAAAATACTTTCTTATTGGTGAATCACTGAATAAAATCGTACACTTAAGAGTTTTATATAACTTTAATATAATATGGGTGTATTAATGGATTATATTTGGTCTAGTCTAGTCATTCGCAGGCGAGCGCTCGAGGCGTTTTTACTACTCATGACAAGGCCCTTATGTATGTGTGAAAACACTCGAATAAAATCCGTGAGAAACTGTACTATATTATCAAATAAGTTTTATTCTTTATTCTGCCAATCTGAATTTCGCTAACGTGGTTGAAAGAATATGACTTGCCTCATATTGTGAGAGTGACTCAATCATAACAATGAAATTGTTGGATTAAGCTATTGTATCCATTGCTACTTTAAGGTTTGAGCAACTTTATGTATGCCATAAGATTTCATAGTTATATGACAAGTATATAAATATTAAAAATAAAATGATTTTCTCATACGTATGTCGAAACACGAGACAATAATTTAAATGTGACAAGTTAAAGCTGGGGATTAGAACTAAACTGGAATCGATATTAGGACGAACTACATAGACAAATACTATATACAGATAATACAAATACAACACAGGATTTGCTGTCAGAAGTGCAACAACGACTTAAAATCTATTTATCAAAGTTGTTATATAAAGGTACATGCCATTTAACTTTATCAATATTAGTTGATATTGAATTCCTCAATATCGGCAATGAAACTTATAAAATCAATAATTAAACCTATTTAATTGGTTGGTACTGATGATTTATGCCGTAATTTGTACTTTGTCAAAACGAGACATACTTATTTAATTAGTTCGCCCGATTACACACTTCACTTCCCCCTAATTCCTGGACATAAGGTCAATGCACCAAGTTGTCAAAAATAATCCGATACGCAAAACAAGCAGCATAATTATAGCGCTAAATTGTTCCCGGTGATCCCAATTGTGAACGGTTGTCCAGACGTCCATTTGTCACAGTCGGAGGTACGAATAATTGAATTAGATGGCCCTTGTCCGACCGACTAAACAATAGATTGTTATGACAACAAAGTCCTCAACTCAGTATAAAGTTGGGGAGCGAATTGCTCGTAGAATTATCGGATACGAAGTACTACAGTGGAAGTTTAGTTGCTATGTACTTTAACTATCTTGCAGGTGAAATTATACGTGTAGGTTAGTGGAGTATTTTAGTGTCCAAGTATATAGATTTGAGTAGTGTTGTATTTGGATTTCGGAATATATGATCTTCTCGGGGTTTTCAAGTATTAATGTTATCAAAAGATCTTTTGTTTCGGTATGCCGCATCTTACTGAATTTAAGGTTTAGTAATATTGTCCCTGTTTTGGAGGTTGCTCGTTTTTATACCACCGATTCAAATGCTGATCTTCTGATTTATAAATGTAACTGCAAATATGTTATTGTTTAAAAGTGTTTAATTTTTTTAATTTTAGGTCTGAGTTGTTTGTAAATTAAGTGACATCATAAGTTGTGTCAGTATTACGGTCTGTCAGTCTTAGCACAGGACATTGTTGAGAGTGTAATGAGTGCTACAGATATAAATTTAATTCTGATTAACAAAATATTATTGTGGAAGAATAGTCACTAAACTTGTGAATGCAAATTTTAATATACAGAGATTCAGCCAAGATATTTTGAGCGAAATTTTCAAAGAACTAAATTACATTTAAGCTGAAGAAACTTCTGAATAAAGTCTTCATGGTTTTAAGTGTAAAATCTGAAAGTTTCCAGCGTTTTATAACGTTCAAAGCCCTAATTATGTATTCAAAATTTGCTGTAAGATATGCAAGAATTATACCCTTGAAGGTATATTAATACTTGGGCACTTATGCCCTCCGGGAGAAGTTTTTCAACACATCAGCAGATCAGTATTCTGCGAAATCGAGAGTTTGGAGTGGGCTTTTTGCACAAAATTGGATTGACCCTTATAGCCAGCGGGAAATGCTTAGCCACTTAACTGTGTATAACGATGCCCTTTTCGACTGTTCAGACCAACGCGAACAAAAGCGATTCCTTCCTCAACAGAATGATTCCAAAAAATAAATGACTTTAAGGGTGGGAAATATTGCCATTTATTGTATATTTATTCTGAGTTCTCTGTTGAAGAAAAGAAATGTTATTGTGGTAAATATACTACATAAAATTCACTCTCATTTCGTTTTGGGAAATGTTTGTTTTTCACTTTCTTCAAACATAATTCTATAAATATACTTACGGTTTTGTGTACTTAAATAATATTTAGGGAATAATTTGCTACCTTTATAACATTTATTTATTGCAGTCGTTGCACAAATGCCGTTGAAAAACGAACCTTTTAACATAACCTTCACACCAATTCTTGGTTAATACCTGTGATATAACTTATCCTTATACCCTATCCTAAATCTGTTCACTAGCTTCTTCTTGATGCTTTAATAGGCAAATAATAGAAGACAATTCCAAATAATACGTCTTTGTCTAAGCGATGAGGCCTTTAAGTTCCCAAAAAATATCCTTTCAGGCTTAACCTAATACAGTTTACATTAGTGCTAATGTTTTTAGCAGATGTTATCCTGCGACATAAAAACCATTATCTATCTGATTGAATTGCAAATCTAAACCAATTTCAAATCCACTTAAACACACTTAAAATCGGTCCAACCGTTTTGGAGTTCAGTGACATACACACGAACAGAAGAATTATTCATTTACATATATATAGAGTTAGAGAAATATAATGATGAAATTCGACACTGCCAGCTCCTGCTATAATTTGCCTTCAACCCATTAATGTCCCACTAATGGGTACGGTTGTCTCCTCATCACTGAAGAGGTCTAAAGCATACT